>VOQJ01010946.1:26032-45637 GCA_015052665.1 Apistogramma diplotaenia
CCTCGTAGTTGAAGTGTTTGTGTGTGCCGGCATCGTCACCATCCCCCCTCAGCAGAGCCATCTCAGCCTGGACACACACACACACACACACACACACACACACACACACACACACACACGGGCTTCACACCATGTCACCGAATATGAAATGAGGTGGTGAGAATGGAGGTAACACCCCGCCTCCCCACGCCCCACCCCCACCACAAAAGTGATGCTGAGAGGGAATATAAATGCAGAACTTCCATGTGATGCAACACGCCTCTCGTGCTGGGATCACCACTCCTGGATTTCTTTCAACACTTGTACACCAAAAAAATATTTCTAGCTATTTTTATTCAGCAGATCAATGACCAATCTCTAAAGCAATGTTTCCAAGGAAACAATCTTTAAGAGAATCCACATCATGGTGCCAGCTGAGATCACATCTGGAATGTTACAAAAATACAATGCAGGGGTGAAAATGTCTCAGGGAAGCAACGTTTACTGATCATCACTTGATGCTGTGAAGGCTTACAGAAGATTTCTCCTCATATACAATCTTCCCTGAGTTATTTTCAGTGCACCACAGAGGCTGCATCCACTCAAATGGCCACAACACACAGTCTAAAAACAATGTGATTGAATTATACAGCATTCAGGATGCCCCCCCCCCACACACACACACACAGTGTTTGAGGTGATACAATTTGATGTTTTGCAGCAGCAGCAACATACCGAGCCCTGAGCGCCACTGCCAGCTTCCACCTGACCAGCAGACAGAGGGAACAGGACGTTCACACAAAGGCAAGACTTCATATTTCAATCAACCGCTCACACACACACTGTACTTGGTAAAGTTTAACTGCATGAACCCATTAGGGGATATTTTCAGAGTCTGTCAGTTACATCATCAGTTTACTGCCGCCTTTGTTAAAAGAGGATATAAGCATAAAATCTAAAAAAAAATTTAAAAAATAAATTAAATTAAAAATTACCTGAGAGTGTCACGCTTCTGCATTACTTCATATCATTAAAACTCTGGCATGATCTCATTTTTAACATATAAATCTGATAATATTTAATATTTATAAAAGACTTTATAAGAGTCACTCCCCTGGCTTAAAACTGACACTGCCGTTTTTATTCCAGTGTTAAGCAGTTTTCACACTTCCAGACTTGACCCTGACCTGACAGGTGTATGTGAGGAGTATAAGAACGCGAGGGGACAAGCAAAGACCTGAGTGTTCTACATCAACTAAAGCGTCTCCTCATATGAAGGAAGAACGTTTGAGAGGATGTTTAAAAATCAGGGAAAACTTTAACTTTATTATTATACTAACTTTTAAAGTGAATCATCAGAAATACCTTAGATTAATCCCATCACTGTTAGTTTGTACTGTTCACTGGACAGACCTTAATGGAAACATCAGGACCACTAATTATAACATAGATTCACCAAAAGCCTCTCTATATGACAGTATGCATCAGCACAGATTTTTGCACACTACGTCTGGCAGACATAGTATGCCATTAAGAATAAATAAGTGGTGAGAATACACCAACTGGACCTACATCCTCTTTATACAGTGACTATCCTGTGCTTTCAATTATATCCATCAACCTCAGTAGAATCATACGACCAAGCTCAGAGTCACAGAGAAAAGCAGTGACCTCACTGCAAACAAATGCCCGGTCACAGGACGCCAGTAAATTCAAGAGATGTATTGTATGTCTGGGTCTTGTTGGCCACAATAATGGGTTTCCATTAGATTTGGAAGATTTGTTAAGTCCATATTTCATAGAATTCACTGCAAATTGAGTCATAAAATGCAGAAATGCTTCTGAGTAGCTGCGTTCTGTCATCAACTTTATGGCCATCACTCTCTTAGTGAGTCCAACTGAAATAAACCCCACAAAACAACATACCAAAGACTTGGAGCTTTGTCTGGACGGCGGTACAAAAGGCCGGGCACTGGTAGGGGACTCCTTCTCGATGGAATGTCGCCTCTGTGTAGACTGTCGCTTGTCTGGCTGCGTGGTGGCGGAGACTGGCAGGAACTTTGGAGGAGCTGGAGACACGGGACAAAGAAATGCACGAAAAGACTGTTGGAGAGGGACCTTTTGGTGTTCTGTCAGCAGCTTCTGATATATTTGAAGTGGGTAGAAAATAAAATGCGATGTCTGAGCATGTCTTAATAACATTTACATTTGCTTTACTCAATTGCACAGAAGTTTTATTACAGTAGAAATCTTTCTGAAAGTGTTCTAAGTTTAAGGATATAATTCCTTCATTATTATGCTCTTTAATGCCATGTGGCAACACAGTGCAGAGTTGCTATCTTAACTCTGCTTGCAGTGAGGCAGACAACACACATCAATTGGTTAAACTCCAAGAATGTCTTAAAGAAATAAAGGCCTGGATGACCTCTAGTTTCCTGCTTCAAAATCCAGATAAAACTGAAGTTCTTGTACTCAGCCCGACAAATCTGAGAAACTTGGTGTCCAAACAGATACTTACTCTGGATGGCATTACCGTGGCCTGCAGTAACACTGAGAAATCTTGAAGTCATTTTTTACCAGATGTCATGTCCTTCAATGCACATACTAAACAAATTATATATGACTGCTTTTTTTGCATTTGTGCAATATTTCCAAAATTAGAAACATCCAGTCTCATAATGATGCTGAAAAGATAATTCATGCATTTATTACATCTAGGATCAATGTGGTTTAATTAAGAGTAGAATGGGAGGCAGAGCCTTCAGCTTTCAGGCCCCTCTTCTGTGGAACCAGCTCCCAGTTTGGATTCAGGAGACAGACACCCTCTCTACTTTTAAGATTAGGCTTAAAACTTTCCTTTTTGATAAAGCTTATAGTTAAGGCTGAATCAGACAATCCTGAAACATCCCTTAGTTATGCTGCAATAGGCTTAGGCTGCTGGGGGGTTCCCATGATGCACCGTGTCTTACTCTGTATTTAATCATTAGTTATTATTAATCTCTGTCTCTGTTCCACAGTGTGTCTTTTGTGCCGTCTCTCTCCCCTCGGCCCCAAGCGGTCGCGGCAGATGACTGCCCCTCCCTGATCCTGGTTCTGCTGGAGGTTTCTTCCTGTTAAAAGGGAGTTTTTCCTTCCCACTGTCCCCCTCATTGCTCATATTGGGGTAATTTTGTCTGCTGGGTTTTCTCTATAATTATTGTAGGATCTTTATCTTACAATATAAAGTGCTTTGAGGCAACTGCTTGTTGTGATTTGGCACTATATAAATAAAATTTAACTGAACTGAAAGTAAGTTTATACCCTTCACGCCTATGACAGATTCAGGAGATAGGTCTTCTATCAAAGACGAGGACATGCTGGAGCTGTTCCGTGTGGGTTCCTCCTGCCATGCAAAAAAATAATAATAATTAGGTCATGTGACATGGTTAGTCATCTTTGAGATACTTTTGAGAAGCTTGTTGAAGTCAATCCGTGCACCATCATTTCGGATATTTCAAAAATTCATTATTGCCACAAATGCCAATTTGTATTTGCAGTACAATGCAGTAAAATGATACTTTCACTACTAGAAGCTGTGACAGACAACTTACTTCGGATTCTGAGCTGTCCAGCTCTGCCAACGTGGGGGCTTTAAGCAACCTCTTTCTCTGGCTAAGTGGCTGCGCTCCACCCTGATTTGGTCCCGCCGTGGTGCTGGACAGAGAGTGGGTGCTGCAAGTCAACTTCCTCCGTGCATCAGGAGTGTCTGTGGGTCAAACACAGTCAGTTAAAAGGGAGAGGATACACCTTCCAACATACTGCAGTTAGTTACAAATAATGTTAAATGTACACATGAGTCATAATCAACTTATCTAAGACAGCATACGAATTCTGTCTTTATGCTGTTACAACAGGACACCACAGACGCAGAACTAAGGAACATATGCCACCCAACAGCATGCTAATGATTTTCTCCTCAATCATTTCCACTGACAGTCCTGCTTTGTCACACAGACTCCAAAGTTACCATGACACGCTTCACACGTGTGCTTTACCTGAGCTGCGGAACAAGTCCTGAGGAGTGCTGATGCTTTTCCCTGCACCTGCAGATGAATTAAGGGAATATAACCTTCAGACGGAGCACACAAACGTCAACAAACACCAGACTAGAACCACGGGGGAGGACTAGACAGCGACAAGCATCTGTCAGAGCAGAGGACCTGTACAACGAAGCAGCATTTAGGGCTTGCTAAGGTAACCCGGAGGTTTTCCAAAAAGAATTTAGACGCCTGTTTTCTTGCTTTAATAAGCGTTTGTTCTTTACTTGCTCCCCAAGACCCTTCAACACCACCAGGGTTACAGCCGGAAGAATAAGGCTAAAATAGCCTTACACAAGAATCAGTTTTAGGAACTCATTAATCCAGTGGTTCTGAAAGAGTGGTCTATAAAGAAAAATGAGAAGGTTGAGTGAACCAGATTTACAATTTACTTTTAAATCGCTAATGTTCAACTTGGATCCTTGTTTATTGGTAATCCTTGATTTTTTTTTTTTTTTAAGTGGGTGGAAGCCACTGCAAGCTTTTCTTTGGCCTCTGAAGTTTGAGAACCACTACACTAAGCAAGCCTATGAACTTACACATTCACACAACAATTGTTTTGCTAGGTTTCCTTCCTGTTTGGCTACAGCAACACAGAGATCCTCATGTTGCTTTAAGCATGGAATATTATGTTTTATTAGTATCACATACGCACACAGTAGCTGCTCTGGTGAGAAATATGCTGCTCTGGACCTGGACCTCCTGCTTGTGTCTGCTCCTTTGATATCAAAGCTGAAATCAGAAAACCTGGGGCTGACTTAGAGACTTAAAAACCACTGTGTTGACACCGCTTTGCCTTATTGCAGTTGTTATGCTTAGTACAGCTAGGTAATGCTGCGCATGTTGAACCTGCTTCATAGTACAGGCCCTGGGTGTGAATTAACGGGATGCTGCGCAATAGTGTTTAATATACATTGTGCATAAACTAGAAAGCACGGAGGGAGGGGGGTGTACAAAGGGAAGAGCCGGGGAAGCAGTGAAAGACAATGCGTGCAGCCACAGTGCTAAAGGTTATTCTCGTACAACAGTTTGGATCGTGGTCACCTCTTGAACTTGCGATGCTACATTAAAACCTTCATCTGCCAGTCAATCATTTATCTACGGGGTAGGCTCCTGACAGCAGTGTTATGTAATTTTTCACATTGCATGGTGAGAGGGGGATTAGGATGACCAGCAGGGCAGGCTGGCCGCAGAGACACAGTGATGATTTGTAATCTCACATTACTGGCTCTGGCCCAATGGCCATCTCACAACAGCTACACACCACAGAGAGTTTCTGTGACTAGCACCTATATCTGGGGAAATCACCATGCATTCCTCCATACATGTGTGTTTGTTTATTTTAGCCACAGGCTGCCCATGAACTCACCCCAGACACAGAACATTAAGCGAATACCATTAAAGTTTCACACATCCTAAGATAAAGCTGCACTGCGCTGACCCACTTTTTTCCTCACCTGCGAAATGTTCCTTTATAATAACGGCCAGTAAGTGACAGAAGCATGTCACAAATACACTTGTGCAACAAGTGCAAGTAAAAAAAACAAACAAAAAAAAAAGAATGTGGGTGTGTTTAAATCAGGGAGAAGCAGGATCCTATAAATACCCTGGAATATAACACGGGGCACAACAATAGGAGCATAACAGGTGACATGAACTTTACCTGATGAGTCAAAGCTGTGAGACATGCTAAGGGGTCGCATGACTGACATTTGCCCATATTTGGAAGGGGGGGGGAAGCAAAATGGGAGAAAAAGAAAAAGTTAAAGTGATGATGACGTCAGAATCATCCATGTTTAACACTTTTGTCCAAAACAGCTCTATAATCTCAGATTTTCATAAACAGTTTAACAGAGCTGCACAATCCCCCATATGTATGATTATGCAACAACTCCACATTAGCTTACTAAAGCCACTAACAAAAGGAGTGTTTGATGACCTGCAAAGAACACCGCTGTTTTTGGTTTTTTAAACTGACTGAAACCATGTCTGTAGAGTTATAAATTATAATGATATGAAACCGTGTCCAACTGTCCAGTTATGACCATAACATACCAAAAAGGATTACTTCCTCCTATTTACGGCTTACTTCAAAAAGGCACAGGCAGCGCTTCATACTCGGATACTGCAGAAGCAGCAACACTAAACGAATAAAGACTCGCAGGTAGAGTCAACAAGATCCTTGTTTAAACACGTTGACACCTCCAATAAAGTGAAGCGATTAATGCAGGAAGCAGGCTGTTAGAGTATTCATGAGGGCTCCAGTTAAGAATGATTAATTCATGGATAGTGTTTTATGTCCTGAGTTGATGGGTTAGGCTCATCTAGGGTTGCCATGCAGGAAGCTAAGAGCCAAGCTGCCCCAGGAGAGATTTCTCCTAAAGATCAATACATCTGCGTATAAAGTTGCTGCAGTGTCAGTTCGTGCTTGTAGGCCAGGCTGCAAATAGAATCGTTTATGTGCGTTCGCTTGCGTTGGTCAGCATCTCACCCAGGCGGTTTCTGCGGATCATGTCGGGTGAAACGGGCCTGAGCTTCCTTTCGGCTTTGATGTCCTCCAGCAGTCGCTCGTGAAGGCTCCGAGGCCGAGGAGGGTGTGGTTTGAGTTTGCGAGCCGAGACCTGTCATGACACACACAGGAATACGTACTTGTTTAAACCAAGATCTTCACCTCACACCTCTGCTCTGAAAGAGTGCATGATGAAGTCACTCAGCTGTTCTCTTAGTCAAAATTAATCATTTAGCTTAAAATATCGTTATGTAATGATGGACGTGCATGCGTCATCAATCACACTCAGTCATCTGGTATCTGCAGTATCGTGTAAAACAGTACTAGTATAACAAGTGACAACCAAAGACTGATGTCACTTGTGCGTTCTCACAGCCGTGCTGAATATAGATGCCAATTAGCACATCACTGTCTCAATGAAGTTTTACTGTACTGTAAGTACAATACATGAGGTATTCTAAATGGAGTGCAGATTAAAAAAAAAAACTAATGTCACAGCAGTACTAATTTCAAAATTAAGGATCAATTAGACACAATACTACAATAAACAATTACTATGGAGGACCAAAGCTGCCAAATTTAAAAGGGAAAGAATTAATGAATGATTCATAATTAAATTGATGTTATTAAAAATGCCAGATATAGAAGCAAAGTAAAGCTTAGATATGAATACAGTTTTTTTGTATACTCTTATTTGACGTCACATTTTGAGCTTGGCTCAGCTTGCTTGGAACCACGGCTGAGTACATACTAAAAAAGTACCTGGTACCAGGTACTACCACCTAATGGACAGACCTAAAAACTGAGTCAAGCCAAGCAGTTGACTTGGTAGAAGTTGCTGGCTGTCACCAGCTGAAACCGCGCAAACATCTCCCTGAGGCTGTTTTGGTACCCCTGTAGTTTATACAGAAGACACCAACTTGTCTGTAAACACTTGCAAACTCTTCAATGACCTGTAGTGAAACCTGAAAAAGTGCAACGCAAAGCAGAAATCGAGAATGTTTATCTAGACGGTAAAAATTGTCCAACATGTTTCAAAAGGTGTGTCTTTTACTTTTTAAAAAAAAAGGAGAGCACTCACTATTTGTTTTTTTATTTTGCACTTTTCACAGTTTTTTTGTTTATTTTTTTTCCACACTTCTTGCAGTTTCTGCTTGCCGAATAGTTTCTTTGCAGACCAGTTGGCGTCTTGTATGCAAACTAAAGGTGACTGTAACAATCTGCTAGTGACCAAAGCAAAGCGGTTTTCATATGACTCCAATTTAACCTAGCGACTGCCAGCTGTTTCCCTAGTGACCGTGAATTGATTAATTTGCGAATGTGTCATGCGGTTCTTCATTTTTGATCTTGACAGTTTTGATCCTCCATACTAATCACTGGAACACTGTTCTTTAATACTCACAGGGTTGAGAGGAGGTCGTGACCTGATGAATTCCAGAATGACCTCGTGTGCGCTCTTCTTTAACCGCGGAGGGATGTCTCCATTCACCTGGGATGAGATTGATACATTTTAATATTAAGAATGAATGTAACCATGTGAACATGTAATAAAAACCATCACGCTCCAGAATAATGACATTGCTTAGCTTTAATCTACACAGAAAGGCACCCTCACCATTACTTTTCGCAGTTTGTAACGTTTTGAGCGGATGTCATCCATAAGCATTTCATAGGGCGTGAGCTGGTACTCTATGGGTAGTGGGTTATACTGGCGCTCCTGGACCTTCTTCAGCTTTACACCATTTCTTAGATCTCTCATCACCTGCACCCAGAACCGCGCCTGGTCGGAATAAAAGTGACACGAGTGTTGCAGTTATATTCTGAAAATGTAGCACTTGTGCATCTACAGCACATTAAAGTGATACTTCATGCACCAAGTGGATATTCTTCTTACCCAATCAGCATTTTGCAGCTCATTGAGGTCTTTAACAGGTTCCTCCCGAGTCTCACCTTCCATCTTCCGAAGGTTCTAGCCAACAAAGGGAAATTGGATAACGTGGAATGGGGGGGGCAGAAAGCGTGACAAACAAATTAGCAAAGTCATGATATTCAATATGTGGCCAGCTCAATTACAGACTAAAATTAGGTCGAGGTCTTGGGCATATTGCCTATAATGTCATGTCAGGCTGGTTAATTAATCAATAAATGCTGATTCACATGACCAAGCAGAGCTGTCTCATCCTGAAATCGACATTATGCCAGAGGGGAGGGGGGAAAAAAGAGAGAAAAAAGTCAATGGGCAACTAATGACTGCCATTAACATGAGACCACTGAATCTGTTATGCAGAACTAAAAGTTCTGGGTGACCTACTTTTAGTGTGATACTGCTCATAATTATCCTTGATGTTCAACATGTGCAGTCTTTTTCCTCACAGCCTCAGTCAGCTGCAAATGCTGCAAAAGTTCAACCAGGACTGCAGCACGCTTTGAAATGATTTTTTTCCCCCTAGTTCAATTCAGGTTCATCGAAATCTAAATGACAAATCAAAATGCCAGAGATTTAGATCAGCGAAGAAAGCCCTTAAGGGTAAGAGAAGCTGATTGACATCCACATTCCTGCTACATGTGCAGCCTCCACCCCTGATCCAACCTCTCTTAATATCTAAATGCTCAAAAGCTGCAAATGTATGTCACCTTCATCGTCCTTGAGTCATTCCTGTTTTTAATAACAACAGCATTTAGTAAGTCAATGACACCGCTCACAACATTTGTTGTTAGCTGGCTGAAAGAGAAGAAAAGAATCTGGTGCCAAATCTTGTTAGAGACTCCAAAACAGTAAGAGAAAGTAGAAGAAAAACTGATTATCTCCCCTAATTTGTAAGCATGTGTGATGTGTGTGGTACTGTGTATGGTTGCTTATTAGCAATTATCCAAAGGCATTTAAGGCTACAGCCAAGAACTATACACCAGTGGTCTGATGCGGTCCGGTAAGCTCTTTAAATTGCTGCAATAAGGTTAAACTTGATTCGACAACCGTATATTACATAACACTGTTTGCATGAATCAGCCAGTTGCAGAAGCCAGTGTTTACAGAACATACCGTACAGTAAAGCTAAACTTCTATTCAATTGTTTCAGTTACACACACACACACACGATCATTCAACAAAAATACTGCTTTTATAAAAAGCTGCTCGCCCTTGTTGATAAATGCATTTGATCAGCAGCATCTGGCAACTACTTACCCTCTTAATTCCTATGGAAGCAGAATGCTTGGACTTAGTTATTCTAAAGGTTTGCAGAGCCTTGTGAAAACATTTTCACATGACTGCAACTCCGGCTTTATACTATAAATAAAATCAGTTGGCTTAAAGTAAGAAGAATAAAAACCACCCTCTTCCCCCTCCACTGCTTATGACATAACCCAGTGTGCATTTCCTTGTGTTTTCTGAAAAGAATTTAATATATGAATTTTAATTATAAAAAGCAAATTCAAGCAACTAACTAAAAAACAGCACAAGAGGGTATTCCTCCCTAATAATTCCCAGTTACTCCAGGACCAAAATCCCACTTGGAGCACAGCTACATGAAACAGGATGTGGTCCCGCGCCTCAGTTTTCATTAGCACTTTACTGTTCAGAATGAGAAGTTTGCGACGTGCCAGTGGGTCAGTTCTTGGGCGACTCAGACAGTTCACCTTTGGGACTGTAGCAGCATTTTAATTGAGTGTGTACCGAAGACAGACAGATGTACTTTCATTTGAATCAGCAATAACTCAGACGTCAAAAAATTCATACCTCCTTGGCACTCCTAATCTTCTCTAAAAAAGTGCGTAGTTCTCTGCTCTCAGCATAGAGAGCCCGGCACACGGCCTGGTAATGGTTCGGGGCATCTGATGGACTGGGCAGGTGGGAAGAACACAGCTGTAAGAGAAAGCAAAGATGGAATTTTATTTATTTCATGTGTGGATTGAAGCAAACATCTGCGAGTACTCAATTACACACAAGCCTTTATACGTATTTGCTAATCTTTGATTACGCTTGTGGATCATAAACACTTTTGCATCCCTTTTTGAGAACAACTGAAATCCATACAGTCTGGAGCAGTGTGAACATTCCCATTCTGAAAGCCATGCTTCACGTGTCCCTTTGAAAATCGTGTGATGTTGGGTTCTTGACAAAAATAACGCTAAACCTGCTTAACCAGCTGGAGCAGCATTGCTTGAGAATCAATGGTTCCGCACCATTTCAAGCTCTGACGTGCGTGGTATTTGAGTGCAATTGTTGTGACAATAAAGACCTACCTGTCAGTTATGCATGTGCTGTCAAGCAATCTCCAAAAAAACAATAGGGAACCAGATAAATTACATATTTTCATATTCAACTAATGGGCTTGGCAGGCTGAAAAAAAAATTGTGTGACTTTGCAAATGTCTTGTCAGCTGATGGGGAAAACATGCCTGAGAAGTGAGAGAGTAAACACATGCTTAAAATATCGCTGAATCTTTTGTTTTTATTGTTTCTACTGATAATTATCCGTGGGAGCTGAAACATGTGGTTACCCTTTAAAGCACGAAGGGAAAGTGCAAATTAACAGCACATTTTTTTGATATAAAGTGTGTAAAAGTTTGGCGATTTGGTGCTAAACTGATGGTTTCATTTGTTTAAAGTCATTTGAGTGTTTGACGAGCCATAATTAGCATGAATACGGGTGGATCAACACCCCTGGCTGACAGCTTTAGTAAGAGGATAACATCTCATGCAGCCTCGGTTCATGCCATTTCACCAAAGCGATGAGAAAAGCCATTCAGCACTTTTACATCTAAATATTCCTGTCTAAGTGGGATGCCATCTAGCAGGTTCTGTCATCTTGTATCAACTTCACATCTCACTGAATTTTCAAGCATACCTCGGTTTGACAGCAGAGAACAAGACTGCATGTAGATCTGCCAGATATGTCTGCAGCCATCTAATCCAGCCATGCCATACCAACACACTGCACAGAGTGATTGTTGGAGGAGTAGGAGATCAGGGCGGATACGCACGGGCATCAAACAGACCCGACATTTTTGTTCCACATCAGATTCATCACACCGAGAGAACAGGCTGTGAAATTTTCGAACACTTTTCCCCCCCAATTCCAGTGCGTTTGCACGCCTATAATTACCAGTCATGTGGCAAGCAAAGAGACTATACAGCCGTTTAAGATAGATGGGCTGCAGAGAGAAATAGGAAGCCAGGAAGCCGCACATGCAATAACTTTGCTTTATGTTAATTTGCAATGCCATTTCAATCCGTTACGGAGCAAATGATCTGACTCATGAAGCTCTATAGAAACACTGCAGTTAATTATCAGCGTTATTAGAGCAGTATGTGGAACAGATTTAATGCAGTCGAGGAATCTGGCAGACGAACCAAGCTCTCATTTCCAACCAGAGAAACACTTTAATGACTCACAATTGCTGCTGTAAATGTCGGTTTGCATGGAAGCATCATTTTAAATGTGCATATGCTATTGTTCACTGCGATGCATGTGCATACGTGCTTCTTTCACCGGCCTCAGAGACAAATCAGCTGTTATACTTTTTAAAAACATGGCCCCATCAACCCTGACGACCTACCACGATGACGTCTCGATAGCTTCGGATGCTGCTGACCGGGCTGCCGGAGGTATCGGACGCGATGACCTCTTCCTCCCCCTCTTCCTCGCATTCATCCTCTTCTTCTGTGGCCTCGTAGCCTTCGTCGGGACAGGTGTCGCTCTCCGTTTCCTCGTTGTTTGTCATCATGTCGATGAGGCGCTCCAGCGGCGGGCTGAGCTCACGCTCTTCGCTTTCTTTGAGGCCATAGTCTAGAGCTTTGTAGATCATGACACCCAGCGAGTCGATAACCTGAAGGGAAGATTGCGGGTTATTTTTGTGCACAACAGCAAACCAAATTTACAGAATGTGGGTGTAAAGCACCGATGGAGCCACATATATCCACAGGATAACCTGAGCTGCAGTGCATGCGTCTTCAAAAAGAAAGAAATAAAATAATGTGTGGCGTAGCTCATCTGATCCGTCACAATTCACATGTAATGCATAAAGTACAGAAAGAAGGTGAATATGTTTTCTGTTCGCACAAATAAAATTAGAATCCACTGAGAACAACAAATGTGACCTTGATCTTGACACTGAACACAATTTAGGAGGCGATTGTGTGTAATTTGATTAAATTCTGAGCAATACTGTAAGAGGAGCAGTGAATTGTGGACAGACGGAAGCCTGACACATGAGCAGTCACTTCAGTCATTTCACAAAAGGGTCCATAAGCTTTCTACTGTATTCAGTATCATACAGTATATCCTCTGTGTTATTTTTACAAAAAGCAACTTCAGTAACGCTCGGGTGCACATCTTCACTGTATCGCTTCAATTCTGTGCCTCTTTTTTAGCTCGAGTGGTAACATTTCTTTCCTGTCTGCTGAAATTTGTTTACTCCCAGTAAACTATGCCAACATTATGTTCTTTCCAGCTGACAGACGACATTCAGTTTTTTTGTCTCCTCTGCTCATGATGCGCTATAATTAAAAGCACACCAGTACATCCTCATGGAACAGGCCCCATTTCATGGTACCCCTCTCTGCCTAAGCCAGATAAACAACCATATCTCCAACAAACCCCAGTTCACCTGAACGAAAGACGGTTCGTGTCCTCAAACCGAATGCGAAACAAGGCCACAGTGTTCTCCCCCAAACAGCAATGGTTACCATAATCTGGGGATGACTTTATTTTATCACGGCCTCCTCTCATTAATAACCAGGACATGACCCTTATTTGTTTTTATATTTTTTTGTAACATATTTAAAAAGGCATCTTGAGGTTTCAAACCACCACCAGATCGCACAAAGCTGCTTCTTTTAACCGCAGCACACCCAGGTCACTCATCTAACCCCCGACTTCAGGTCAACGAGTGCCAGAAGGAAGCGGAGCTGAAAATTTGAATTGGACAGCTGACCCGAAACTACCTTTGAAATCATTCGGCTCGGTCATGAAGATATGTGATGTTTCCGAGTGCTGTGGGGGAGAAAATGTTTTGGTAAAGTACTTACAAAATTTTAATTCAATATTTAATTTGGCCATCTTTTGATGACAAAAATGATAACCAATACCGCCCCCCCCCCTCCAAAAAAAACCAACATGCCGTTTCTGTCCATTTCCAAAGCAATGTTTTGCCATTTGCTGTAAGTCTCACTGTTGCCATCTTTGTGTATTCAGCAAATGCTCTGTCATCACTGTACTGCATGTTCTATTTCCAGATGTATATTGTTGAAAAAGGGAGGCGTCCCAATAAGCAGAGTGTTAACTGTGAGTGAAAATAGTTATGATGGGCATGGCTGCATATGCTTTGGTTTAGTGCCAAGAACAGTACTGCACCCGTCTTCGGAGTCTGGGAGAAGGTAAAGGGTGTGGACTGAACATGTTTGGGTCAATTTATGTCAACAAGGTAAGAAGAAACTCATTTAATTTGATTGCAACTCCTAACTGCGGGATTTTAATTACCTACTGGAAACCTTTGTTTTCATTCACTGGCTAGCATAACTGTGTATTTTCACATCACGTCACATCTCTGACCTCCTTTTATTGGTAACAGCCAGGTAATGATAGCGTTTGCTCCAGCCTCGTCACTATTATGAAATTGAAACCATTATAGAATGAGAGTACAGCCAGCTGTAAATAAATAAATAGCTCATTTCGTCCATAGATAAATGTCAACTGGTCCAGAACTCTGCTGCTCTTCTATTAGTCACATCACACCTGTCCTTCAGCAGCTCCACTGGCTTCTAGTTAAATATGTGCTCCTCACCTTTAAGACAATCCATGAATCTTCTAAAATATGCAAAATCGTTAAGGAAAAACTGTTTGATTCAATTGGTATTTTGATCTGGGTATCACCATTTATAATAATGATATATTAAAAAGCAGCAATAGATTCTCTGAATTTCCTAGCATCAAAGTGTTTAGCCTGGGCAAAGATCAGCTTCATGGTGTTATACTGTTATCACTCCTCAACCATCTCTGTGTGCAGCTGATAATCCTGTTCCCAGGCTAAAACAAATATCCTATTCCTTAGTGTCTTACGTAACCTTTTAATCCATCTGTAGGACAACATGCACTGCAGCGGGTGGCGAGACTAGGAATGGGAGATACGAAGTGACAGACAACACCGGTGGTCTCATTCAACTGTGCAGACATCCTTTAAAAGAAAAAAAAAAAATCACACAAATTTCACATCCAAATAAGATACTAATCTTTTGCATTACATCACCGCATGGAGAAGGTTTTTTCCAAACAATGGGCATTTTTATACGCGAGAATCTTCTTCCCCGTGTCAGAATCGGTGACGACATACAAATGTTTCACTGGTGACTAACCTTTGTCCCCTGAATGAATCAATCCAGTTCACAATAATTGTGACACTTATTTTGGGTGTTCAAATCTACACTTTAAGAAAAGACATTAAAAATACATTTAAGAGTTACTTTCTTTTTTTAATAAATTAAGAAAAATAAGTCAAACATGAGCTTTGAGGCAAATTAGCAAAATGAAGAGTAGCTTTAATATTTAATTAAAATTGGTCTCTATAAGCTGTACCTGTAGCTGTAATACAACCAACCTTGGTTACATGGTTGTTAAATAATTACAGAGCACATATTAAGGTTATGGGTTTTTTTCCTCCCACATTTCCTTTAACTTTAAAAGAAGTCGTTTCCCTGAACACACTGTTGGCACATCAGGCTTTTCTTGTGCCGTGTGCAAAGAATGCCTCGCCATCTACCTTAATCGCTTTGCTAGACCCAATTCTGGGAACTCCAAGACAAGCAAAGCATGCCAAGTGTTCAACTGTTGGTTGCAAGAGAGAACAAAAAGGTTTTAAAGCACTCATGCCATTGGAGGACTCTAAAATAACTAGCATGTGTTAGCACATCTAATGTGCCTTATGGTACCATTAGCTTGGATTTCCGCAGGCTCAAACTGTGTCAAACGTTTAATGCAGAGGGACAACTCTAAAGCCTATTTGAAACCATTTTTTAAAAAAATAAAAGCTTGGGGGTCAGGTATTATATTTTTATGTCCCTTTTTTAATTTTCTGATGGTCCACATGTACTTTGAAAACGACATTAAAAATACTGTCCCAGTTTCTCTTCTTGTGCTGGTTTGAACATTTACAGTATCGGGGTTTCTTCCTAAGCATTTTTGGTGAAGTCACGGTTTCTGAAAAGGAAAATCTCCAGGACTGTCACTTTTTTTGGTCATTTTTACTTGCTCTATAATTAACAAGAAAACACACACAGACTTCTGTTAGGCCAGGCAACACAGACTTTTTGCTTGAACTGTATGTGGACCAATGGAGCTTATGCATGTAGTCAACCTCCAAAAAAGGACCAATTCAAGTCAAGGAAAAAACTTGGATATGTAACCATGTTTGCCTTATTTTCATTGAACCGTCTGAACAGACTAGGTTTTTCCAAGTGGAAGATGTTCAAGAGGCATGAGCTAAAAAAAATGGCCACTTCAGACAGAAGGCTGAGAACATATTCAAACTGTGCTCTGCCAACATTAAACCCTGGAAACTTTTTCCATCCCTTCGTACTACTGTCGGTTTTACCTGCAACTTTAATAAATGGCAAAAAGCTCAAACTGTGTGGATAAATAATCCTAAAAAACAAGAATAGGTTGGAACATATTCTCAGCCGTATACGCTGACAAGCAGCACAAGAGAGCCAACCAAGATTGGGGGTGGGGGGTGGGGGTGTCAGTGAGTCAGTGCTTACGCAGATGTACGGAGAATGAATCGTTTGTGCTGAAGAGCAGCACACACTCACACAAGCACAGGGAGGAAAGAAGTCAGGCTTATGTGCCGCTGAGTCCTGCACCCAATTTATACAGAATTTACAACTAGTTTGATTATCAAACATAACCCAATTATATAATCAAGGTGAGCTTCGAGGTACAGGTGATAACCTGGCCGTTTGACTAGCAATTCTATGCACGCAGCTTTCATGGCCACTCAAATACAATTAAAAAACAAATTGTTAGACAATGCTTTGAAATAAGTGATCAGACTTGCTTTAACTCAAAACCAGCCTTTTGCATCTTTTAATCTGGTCACCTCTCACTTTAGGTTCTTAATAAATTTTGAGCCCACCTTACAGTAGACGTCAAGGGCACGCACCTCGTGCACATGTCAAACTAAACAAACTAAACAAATGGCATGATTTCAGAACCCTGAGGGCTTCTTTGCGGAGAGTTATAATCTCTGAAAACAGAGCATCATCATTTTAAAAACAACCGAGCAGCAGATGAGCAAAGCCTCAGAACGTTGGCGAACAGTAATGTCAAACACAATAGTAGTTCTGATAGTATTGAATCTCTCAGATCAGGTAAATATGGTGTGTGTGTGTGTGTGTGTGTTTTCATGTGTAAAAATTTTTTAAATATTCCTTATTTTAATGTTACAACAGGATGGAATTTCTTATTAAACGTCCACGCCAGCATCAGCTGTTAAATCACTGCTGAGCAAGGAGACATTTGCCTGGTTAAGGTCTTCCTGTGGACTGAACTGCATGTAAGAAGCCTCTGTGTGACCTCCAACAATTCTATCCATGAGATTTTTATTTTTTTTTATTAAATTAAAGCACATCAATAAACTGTCTGCCCCCTGATGTGATATCCTAGTGTAGTCATCAATTAAATGCAATTTGCTTATTGTGGTTTAGCAGACATGTGACCCTCAACCGCATGATGCTAACTTGTCCACCAGCGTATGGGCATATGACACTAATGGTAACAATGTAGGATCAAGCAAATAAGGCCACATCTGGCAGCCACCGGTTGTGAATAGTTACCGGAGGTTGATGACAGTCACTGGAAAAATGATTCATATTCATATAACCCCAACCACGCCAGTCGAGAGTTTGCTCCACATTTTTGGTTCTTTAAATCCAATTTCAGAACCCCTGCCAACCAATACTCTCCAGCAAAGTGTGCACGAAGTCATGTGAAAAACCTCAATGCTCTTCTTGCGGGCTACAGCAACTCTCCTAAACACACACCACGTTTCTGGAGCAGCGGTAACACAGTGGTGCTCTTTCCTTTGAAGCTACAGCCCTGAGTATCACTGTGGCCTTCAGACTTCACAAAATCTGCCAGATGAGCAGCCTTCAGCATTTGCTGCTGCTGCTGCAGTAGAGCGAAGCCACCACAACACAGACGGTTACATAACCAACGTTAAATCTAGAGGTCTTCCGCTGCAGGAGCGGACGTTCATATTTCATACTTCTTAGTGCGACAGGACATGGTGCTGCTTTGCATCTCCTGGCCAAACTCCACTGAGTTTTCAATCATCTGTGAAGTCAACTGGAAACGCTGAGCCCTGAGAACATGCCTCTCTGCATCGTCATTCCACATCAGTGGAATACTGGCATAAAAGCTGTAGATGTATAAAATGTTTAAAAGGGTGGGGACACAACTACTACAGACTAATAATAAGAATAAAATAAACCTACATATAAGCTGAGACTGAGAAAACATACAGAATCAATTTTTAACTTATCAGCTTCATGTGTAAAAACATCCTCCCAAAAGCATGAACTTGGAGAGTTTAGTGTATTTCACTACAGCCATTAATCACCAGCGGAAACAAAAAATCCTCCCACTGAGTTTGACCTAAATGCTGTCAGAATCCCGAAAGTAACTCTGAACACCACCCAAATCTGATAGTCGGCTTCTATGGCAGACGGGGAAAAAACAGCTCCACTCATTCCAAAAACCACAAAGAGCTAAAGATCTGATAACTTTATAGACTTGACAGACCAAGAAGGAAAATATTAATCTCTCAAGCCTGACTGGACCACATAAAAACGAGCAATAGATTTCTTCAGCGGAAGATATAAATAGAAAACCCTGACCAGAATAGCACTTAACTGCGCAGTAGAATCCTGTGGTTTTGTTTCTGCCTTTTCAGCGAAATTCTCACGAGAAACGTAACCTTGGGGCCTGTAGTACGAGCTGCTTTCAAGGGGAACAATCAGTGTCCAGAACCTCGACTGATCAATTTATATGAAAGCGGTGTGTAACATGAGGTTGCGGGTACATGCTAGGCATACAGGGATCCAACTGAGAGTCACTCCAGGGGAGTGTGAATTCAAAAGCTGCATCTGCAAACAACCACGCAGAGAAGAAAAAAAAAAGGCTCAAAACAATTCTCAGCTGTCACTGAAAGCCACATGAAGAAAAAAAAAATCCTGGTTCTTCCACAAATGTGCGGCCTGACATCAAAGCTGACGCGGCTGAAGGGCAGTCTTTGCAGAGACAAAGCTCATCGCCTCCAGTGACTCGTACAAAAGGTGGAGGGACAGACATCCAGCCACTGTAAACACAGACAGCTCACAGACACATGTAACACCTGCTTAACCAGCTACAGAGTGTAGGCCACTACTGCGCACTGTTGAAATGCAACAATAGGTCATTTCCACACAATCTGAGAAGCTTAAGCAACAAAACATAGGTCTGAAGCAACACGATGGTCCCCATATGGACTTTAGGCAGGTTTTTAAATGGAATAAAAGCAATAAAAACTGAGCCACAGACAAGTCGACAAGTAACTCATTTTCTGTTCAACTCCCTAAAGCTAAACCTCGGCTCGCTAGGATATTAATGCCCGGCCTTTACCTAACACATCGTGCTAGAAAATGAACCATTTGGCCCCAAAGTGCAGATCTGGCAACGTGGAGAACTTGTAATAGGATACTACAACTAATCTCACCTTAATCTTCAGCTCAGGACAAACTAGGTTAAGCTTGTCCTCAACAGACGGCGCACAGTACTGTACAACTAAACAAATTTTCCTCAAAGATGACAGAGCAGGAAGAGAACATTTAACTCACAACAGTTTTTAATACCAGGAAGAGCTGGTTTGGTTCTTTCAGGTTACTGATGATTATATTTTCACTGGCATTAGGCAGAGCTGGTCAGTTCATAGATTGGCTCCAAAAGTAGCAGTATGGAGGGGGGTGGGGGGGGGGTGTCTGGCTGACTTACTTCTACAAGAGACTGAGACG
>VOQJ01010946.1:45657-69354 GCA_015052665.1 Apistogramma diplotaenia
AAAAAAAAAAAAAAAAATTTTTTTTTGTTTTCTCCCTCTTTTGGAAAAAAAAGGTAGTGGGGTTGCGGAGGAGAAAAAATTTGTGGGGGGGAGGGAGGGGGGGGGGGGGGGGGGGGGGGGGGGGGGGTGTCTGGCTGACTTACTTCTACAAGAGACTGAGACGCAACAAGGGCAAAGATTAGGAACACGTGAATAAAGCCAGCACAGCAGTGATGGGAGCAAAATACTAAGTTGAGCTTGTGACAGACAACGGTAACTTGCTTGCAGGGCTGTGCCCAAATATTCAACTCTCAGGGTCCAGCTTCCTCCCTCCGTGCTCCTTGGACTAACCGGTGACTCTAAAATTGGCCATGTGACAGACTGGCGTCCCGTCCAAGGCGCTCCCCCCTCCCCCCCTCCTATGACACCTGGGACCAGCTCGAGACTAGATTCAGTGCTTTTTGACCAAAACTACATGAACAGCACTGCTTGGCCAGGCGCCCGCTGAAATTTAATTTCTTTATAAAGTTTTATAATAATATTATTATCACTCTCAGTTAAAGTGACATTTAATTTAACATTAACTCAATTTTATTTTGTGTTTTGACTCTTTTCTTCCTTTAGCGTCTGCCATCCTCTGCTTCTTCTTCACGGGCTGGTTTCCCACACAAATTTTCCAGTCTTTTTTTTTTTAAAGAAGTTAAAAAATGCAGATTTAAAAAATATAAAACTTCAGAGCAGTTCTGAAGGAAAAAAAATCAGGTGATCATCAAAACACCTTTTGTCTGTATAAAGTGGTCTTTTCTTTTCTTTACACAGAGTGATCCAAACCTGATTCAAAAACAGTAATGATTTCTCTCTTTACCTTTTTTGGATGCAATGCTATCGCAGTCACATGGAAAAAGTGAGCTTGCACAGGTGACAGGTAATTCCTCCACAGGGCAAAGCCCAGGGTGGAGACATGTTTTCTGTCTGTCGCACAGCAGGATTACCCAAAAAAAAAACATAACGATTTTCATGAAACTTGGTGTGGAAGTGGAGTGTGTCCAAGAAAACAAACAACAAGTGAAACTTGGGGGCGGATTTCCTTGAGAGGATGAATCCAGGAATTTGTTTCCTCTTGCAAGACAAAGCGAGGAATTTATTTTATGTCAGGAATTTATTCAAATGAAAAGTGCAAAGGAAACTTCCTTGAAGCTCAGAGAGGAGAAAGCCATTAACTTTAATTGAACCCGAGCTCGATCGCTCTCTGAAACTCAGAGGCGACACTGGGATTTGCAGAAGATGCTTTGAATGTTCTTGTTAGATTTCTGTTTAAGTTGAAATACACATTTTAAATCCCTAAAAGCTTTTAAAACACACTGTTGACGCCGTGGAACTGTCACGCTATTTGAAAAACTGAGTAACAATAACCATTATGCAAGATGTTATCACCAAGGGAAAAAAAACAAACAAAAACAAAAAAAAAAAACTAACAAGGCAAACACACCCTCTTCACAGCTTATTCACAGAAACCAATCAGGCAAGACGGCAGACGCATGAACTGGCAAAGACCGCTCAGCTTCGGCCGAGATCGTCAGCTGATGAGAAGAGGTTGTGTTTGAAACTGAGCCGTGTAGAAACAGCCGCGTGCTGGGATCACATGAACTACAAGACAAACATGAACCGCTCAGACCTGATGGACTAATCCCACACAGTGTCCTCTGTGTACAATGAAGACTTCTCCTCCCAACATTATACAGCACCTTTTTGCTGGGCAAACACACACACTGGCCGCATGGTTACGCTCATACTGTTTGAGGTTATGAGAGCTAAAAATAAAATAACGCAACTAATGAACAATAACAGTGCTCTTTTAAAAGTGCTCCTCTCCATTTAAGTGCCTCACACACACACACACACACACACACACACACACACACACAACAACAACAAATCAAAGTAAATGCTGCTGTTTGCACCGCTTCGCACCCACGCGCTCATGTTTGGCGCGTCCCAGGGTCTGGCTGTAATGCACTAGACAGGATGTCATTTTTGACCCATTTATGCAGCCAGAGGCAGATATGCTGAGAAAGGCCGTTTTTACAGCTGAAACATTTCTCCCGCTGCGTAAAATAAAAATTGTCTGCTTATACTCGCGTGACACAAAAGGGGTGTGTGTGTGTGTTTCTTTTCTCAGGGCCACAGTGAATAATATTGCACCACAGCTGCCACGCCAGCCTATTTGTGGCGTCGTTCCTCGCTAATGGCATCAGCGGTGGTCAAACTAATAACAACAGATTGTGAAACTGTTTTGTCTGCGTTGAAGAAAATTAACAGTCATGAAATGAGAAGACTGCGTTAAACGTTTAAGCAGTGCCCTCGTTGTTCTGCTGGAATCGCTGAAAGCAAGAACTGGTGTTGGAAACTGATGTGAACTCACCTCCAGTGGCGTTGGGGCTGAGTGGAATGTATCTGTAATGACAGAGCAGAGAGGAGAGTTATTCACACTCATACAATGAGGATCTTATTCATTGTGCAAGTAGTAACAATCGCCAAGTAAAACGCGCCCTCTTAATCATTTATGGGAATGCACGGTACAATCATGCAAAGGCATCTCAAAGCAAACGGGCAGAGAGAAAAGTCGCACCGTGTTAAATATTAAAATGAAGGTTAGGGGGAGTGAGCAGGATTACTCAACGGCACTAAAGAAGATTGTAAAAATGAGCGAGTTAATAAATTCTTATGTTTTCTCTCAAGTCATGGCGCATTGCTCGCACACCGCCTGAGGCAGACTGAGATGTCAAAACCAGCCGCTGGGGGCTGCTTGTAGTAATATTTCCATTCAAACTCTGAAGAAAGACATCAAAACATTGCCTGCCCCCCCCACCCCCCACCCCCCGTCTCTATTCTTGCCATGGATACCCTGCTCAAAATGGAAAGTGAGAATAAAGAAATCGATATTTACAGCTCTGACCTTTCCATAAATCACTGCATCGGAGGTGAAAGATTGCCCATTAGTCTTCACACCACTTGGTTTTGAAGATGTGGATTGCTGTGTTTACTTGGGAAGGAGCAGACTCACATTTTTGCTTTGCTTTCCTTTCCTATAAATATTCTAAATAAAAAAAATTAACTGCATAGGAGTTCCTTTCTCCCAGGGCATTAATTAAATCTCACTAGAACCTGATAGAACTAGCTGATGTTGGATATACTGGTACCCACAGGCATGCTGTGGTTTATGTTCAAAGACATCTGTTCGTAATCTCAGCCTTACATGTTGACAAATTACGCTATAAATAACCAGTGTATTAAAATATGTCACCCAGAAGTTCTGACTAAACATCCACATTTTCTCTTTTCAATTTAATTCCAACATACTTACAAATATCAGACATGAAGTGGATATCTGACCACTATATTTCCAACTCATTACAACTTAAAGATCTTTCACTTATAACAATAGAAATGAAGGAAAACAAGCAGAAGGTGAAAGCACTTTGAAAACTGGTCAAAAACTAAAAGGTAAAAATGTAACTAGTAAGATCAGTTGTCATTAAGTTACCAGTGACAGTGAGCTGATCAATGGACAAACACCAGTAAGAGTGATGTCACAGGTTAAAGTACAGAATTAAAGTGGAACAGACTTTAACAGCAGTCCAGGTTGTAAAATTAGGTCATTGCATATAAATGAGACACTTTGGCCAGATGTGCAATCTTTCTGTAAACTAACACTAGTGACATTTATGCTTCAACTCATAAGGTAGCCAAATAAAATTAAAATTGCTGCTTAAGGAGACATCCGCAGAAAATATTTGTTTCATGATGTACAACAATTCTGTGCAGGCCACTAAATTACAGCTAACAATTACCCATAAACACTCATTCAGGAAACACTGGGTCCTCTGTTTGTCCCAGCAGAGGAGCGGTGGCTCAGCCAGGGGCAAGTAAATCTCAGCGGACATATTTAGACGAGTGTGTAGTTCCTAACTATTCTTTTCATTCAAACGAGCTCTGTGCGGCTGAAAGGGCATCGCGGTTTTCACAGATGGACACGCCGGTTAATCTGCCAAGTCTTCACCCATCACTAGCCTCAAGTCACATAAATTTACAAAGGATAGAAAAACCTCCTGCTGGTATGAATCACTGAAATCGGGGTAAACAAGAGTCTCATCTGATGCAGAGTTCAGGCTCGGCCCATCTCGTGTCACCGAGGAGAGGAAGTCGATGTGTTCTTTCCTCATGCTTCAAGTGAACTGATCTGACTGCAGCGTGTTCACCACGCCGCAATTCACCCCAAAATAAACCTCGGCTTGGTGCTGCTTATTAGTCTGATTCTGTTTGCCGTGCATCATGAAAATAAAAGCACTTCTTCGTTTGCTGCGATTTCTTGACAGCCACCCACAGCAGCGCTTGACAAAATCTTTATCCAGGCTGATGTCACTAGAGGGGTTCAAGAGCTTATTGTTGGTGATATGGAAACTGGCCAAATCATGCCACCTTGTCACTGACTCATGCAGGCCATATGCAGGTTGCATAAGCACTGATTTTATGCTTGTGTAGTACACTAGCTGCTGAGCTGCTGGATGCCTAATAGGTCTCACATCTCTCTCATCACCGGGCCTAATAGGAATCAGGACACGACCAAGCTGTCCAAAAATACTCCAGCCACTTGTGAGTAGGACTGGCAGAAGGCTCTCCCCATAATCTCGAACTGATGTGCAAGTCCTAAAGTCAGTGCGCATCAACAACACATAATCAACACATTTGTTCTATTTTTGGTAGTGCAAAGATGCTAAGCAGCACTTCTGCGAGTGTCAGATGCACTGGAAGGCAGCATTACAGGTTAGCTCAGATGAAGCAGAGCCAGGCTGAAGGGTCAACTCAAAACACAAGATCTTAGACAGCTCAAATGGGTTTCTGAGAGCATGTGGCTACAGACAGGCATGCTCAACTTCCACCTCTGAAATATTAATGGAATGCAGTTAAAAGGCATTATGCGCACCTTTCTAAACATCTGAGCTGCTGTAAGCATTTCTCCCTTGAATAGAGAAAGTGCTTTAAAAGATGCCACAGGTGTTCAACCGTAGTTCTCAGTGCACAGAAATCTGCTGGCTTTTTTTAAAATATATACACGAGTCCTACAGAAGTTGATAGTTTTCATCTTGGATCTTAAGTGAAAGTTGATGTCTATCAAAGGCAAAATAATCCAGGTCACTGCTCTTAAGTATAACCACATATCCATATAGTCAGACAGGTACATTTAATCACCAAAATCAATCAAGTTCTTAAAACAGTGAAAACCCCTCTGGTGGCATCTTTAAAATCAATCAATACAATATTAAATGGATTTCAGTCAACTGTAAAAACTGTGCATGTTTTAATAAAAACAGGCGAAATTTGGGCATTTCTGCTTAGTTAAAAAGCTCATGGATGACCTAAATTGTGCGAATTCTTGGTAAAAAAAATAAAAAAAAAATGTCAAGGTGGGACACAGGCCTGCGGGAAACAAAAACAAAGTGGATGCACTGTATACAGTCAACATGCGTGTGTAAACCTCCGGCCAACTACATTTCCATTGAATGCGACGTCTCCCAACAGGTGAATGCAACCTACACCTGGCACCTAGGTGCCCAATTCTCCCAAAATATCACAACAGAGAGCAGCTATGACTCATCGATGTTTGGCCTCGGGTTCGGGTGGTTCACGACAGTCTCGCTCAGGACTGGACCCAAGGTGTCCTGCAATTTGAATAGGTCACGTGGTTCGTGTTTGCCGAATCTAACTGACCGCGGTGCACGGATGGCGAGTCATGGCGAGGAAGTCCTACTTACACACCCGTTTAAAATCAAGCGAAATTATGAATCATGTTTGTGATGTAAATAGCAGCCGCTGTTATGAGAACAAACCTTCAGCGTGAATAATTCATCATGCAAGCTTTCGTGGCCTTCAGAGATTCCCCCAACAGCTCTGCGGTGATCTATGATGTATTATTAACAAGCGCGTCGGGCGCCTGTAAACAAAATCGCCACATGGCTGGAAGCAGGCAGCCACAACAATATGGCCTCTTCGTAAGGATGCTCCATTCGTTTGGCCCGTCAGTGATGTGGAGGAAAATGCGCTTTTTTTTTTTTTTTTTTTAATAAATGGCTGCCTGTTAAAATTCAGTTTCCCTCATTTAACCTGCGCAGCTATTCATAACAAAGAAAATGCCGACACCGGCCCGGTCTTGGTCACTTTAGTTACCTGCGCTGTCTTCAAAGTGTAGTGTGACAGTTCCGTCTCTCCCGAGCCTCACATTCCCGGGTCCCTCAATCCTCCTCGGATACTCAACCGATGCCACACCGGCAGACTTGGAGCTTCTCCTCCGGTGTTTCTGCGCTAAAGTCCGACAGCACTGATAACACACTGCCCATGCCTGCTCCTCGTTTATCGGCTGGCTGTACAAAGTCAGGATTTCTTCCAAGCATAATTCCTCGGCTCCGTCGCCGCAGTCCATGTTCACGTCTCCGATGCTCAAATCGGCGGCGAAATTCCGGAGAATGGTGGGCGAAGTCACCATCCCGTCGTCACTCCCCAGTCGCTTGGCCATCCTCACATCATTCTGAACGCATAACATAAAGGAAAAACTAACAGGTTTGTCAGGTAAAAGTCCGAGAGCTGCTAAGCTACATGATAAGATGCAGAGTGCCCGTCAGCCAGGTGTTATCTATACAGTCGATGTGGTCGCGGAGCACCAACGGTTCATACCGAGCCACAGCCAACCGAGGGCGAGCTCCGCGCGGTCCTAGCGCCTGCTGTTTTAACTGTACATCAACATTAACACCAGCTCCCGGTTTTTACAACACAGTGAGCATCCGGTGCGTAATCCAAAACCAGATTAAAAATAAATGAAAAATATAAATTGATTAATCAGACATTAAATCATATTAATTTCAAAACTACCCCCCCCCCCAAAAAAAAAGACAAAAATACCGAGCATACTGACTAAGTGTATACACCTTTGGGCTTTGTTTAAAAGGTGTGCCACAAGGTTAAAATAGACCATGTGATGGACTGTATTCAGGTAGGTACAGTATTGTGCAAAATTCCCGAGTCATCCCTTGTATTTTTTGATGGGAAAACGGGAAATGGGCGCAGTGATTTATCTGAAACATAAAATCATACGTACTAGGCTTGAAGGCCAGTATCTGCGTTTATTCTTCAGCACAGCCTGAATTCTCTTAGGCAGCTTTCTTCAATTCTATATGTAGTCTTCAGGAATAGTTCTCCAAGATTCTTAAAGGACATTCAAAGCTTTTCTTTGGATGTTGGCTGCTTTTCCTTCGTTCTGTTCTCTGTCAAAATGATCATACACTGTTGCCTAAAGATACAATTTAATATCAGCTCTTTGCTAAGTTGCCTGTAATGGTTAAAAACAACCCCGGTTCATCCCTTGAGTTATGTTCATTATTTTTTTTATCCTTTTTTTAAAGTGGCTTAACAATAAATTAAAAAACAAAAGTTCCTCTGAAAATGGTCAGGTACAAAGACTAGAGAAACAAAACTTTGAAAGACGTTCAGAAATCCTGGAGAACTATTTCTCAAGATCACCTTTAAAAAAATAAAAGAAGATTTGGCTCCTTAGAAGCAAAATATAAAGAAATGAGGGGTGGCTCAAGACAGAAAACGGTGTTATAAAATAAACATACCCACCCATGATTATCAGACTAGGCTGCAAATATTGATTACATAATAATGCATCAAAAATAACCAATGACTGAAAGAAATCATTTCACATAATAACAATGAGGCAAATTTTACATTAAGAAGCATAGTAATTTTGAAACTATAGCTCGTAATTAAGAACAGTTTATAGTGGCTGAATGCAAGATTTTTCCAATCTAATCACCATGGGGAGCAGAAAAAGTGTGTTTCTTTTAATTCATGTAATGAGAAATCAATGCACATATAATTTTTTTTGTCCTGGATTTCATAACTTAAGAAGCTGACAAATATTTTAATGCAAAGAAGAAAAAAAGTAAAATTAAAACATCCATGTTGAAGTTTGTTTTGCCATCACAAGTGTGGCACGGTCCGTACACATTTCATCACATCATCTCGGTAAAGTCATTAAAAACTGTTGAAAAGAAACCATTATCGCATGCACACCATGTTAATTCAAAGTCTGAATTTACCAGCATTATATGAGCAGTAGATTGTCCTTCTTACACTCACAAGCGAAGCTGACAGCCACTAGTAAGTCAGAGCTTTTTGTAAGTGGTTGTTATCACTTGCAAACCTCCTTGTGTTTCGATAGTAAGATCTCAGCTGGTCAACAACGCCATCTGCTGGTTGTAGATCTGAATTGCCAGATGCCCCATCCTGAATATCCTCCTGAGTATGCTTGTATTTACATGTAGTGGATAGGCTTTTCTTTTTTCTTTTTTGTATTTACTTACTTTAAATGGCTTGCTTTTGCTCAAGTTTGGGCAAAGACTTCAGTTAAATTAACATAGCACCGATCTATACATGCAGACCAGTATTAAGCCAAAGAATTACATGTTACAATGTTAAATATAAAGTGTGCATTTTACAACATAACAGAGAATAAAGTAGAATTTTTGAACACATAATAAACAAAAAATAAATAAAAAACAAAGTGATCACAACAGCACTTTGAATCAGGATTAGTTGTAGGCACATGCGGATGTGTTTGTATATCTTGCAAAGGCTGGAAAAGGCAGTCTTTAGCCTTCGAGTGTCACGCCTCCAAATCTCAGCTTCTAAACAGCACTTCTGGTTCTTTTAAAATGAAAATTACTTACAGCATTTACTGAGGTTAAACAGCATTGTTATTAGTTCCCATACTACTAATATTCATTCACAACAAAAGGAGTATACTTGCACAAAGAACTGAAGCAAATTCTTAAGAAGGCCTCACACAGAACAAACTGATTGTAATAATCATGTGCATATGGGACAATCTGGTCTTTTTTTTTTTCCTTCTTCACATTGGCTGAACACAGTGACACATTCCCTGACTGGCACCATAAGCATGGGAGAGAAGCATGGTGGAAAGTGTGAACTTTGCTCGTTACCCACTCTCTTCTTCACACATGCATTTGCAATGGGCACAACGAAGATGCAGCATCCACAGGTCTTTGGATGGAGACGTACGCAGGTGCTTATGTTGTAAATCACTGCGAACAACAGCCAGGATCTTGCAAAAAAATAAAAAATAAAGAAATCTGCCACGCACGTCGGCAAATCATCTCGTCCTCTGCAGAAGTGCTCGCAGTTGCAGCCACCTTCCTCCTCACGGAGTTTCATCTTTCATCGCACGTGTTTCCAGGTTCTGGATCATCACTACTGGCGACACCGACGGGCTGCCCATCCTTGGATAAAGCACTGGCCTCCTTTGATGGCCTCCTTTTGGAGTCACGGGTAGATTGCTGTGAAAAGATTTTGAATGCCACTTCATTTAAATGTCACCACACTATATAGACAGTAAGTGGGCAAAGATGGCCAATTGAGAGGTGAGTCACTGAAGCTCTGCAATATGTGTGGAAAGTTGATTTTATAATTTTATATAAAATACAGTCATTTCTCAGTGAATGTGCAATACAATTGTCTTCGTGTGTCTGCTCGTACTGACAGAAACTTACATTATGGGAGCAGTCAGCAGTGTTTGTAGTTACTTTTCTTTTTAATTGTTTGTCACGACTGTAAACAATAAACTCACCAACCACTTTATTACGTACACCTTTCTACTAATGTGTTGCAAATCTGTTCCCTTCAGAGTTGCATTAATCCTTTATGGCATAGACTCAACAAGTTGCTGAAAACATTTCTCAAAGATTTTGATCCATAGTGACATGACAGCACCACACAGTTGCTGCCGATTTGTCGGCTACACATCCATAATGTGAGTCTCTTGAGATGAGATCTGGTGACTCTGGAGGTTATTTGATTACATTGAACTCACTATTTTATTTAAGAAACCAATTGGATATGATTTAAGCTTTGTGAAATTGTGCATTACCCTGCTGGAAGCAGGGTGATAGTTGTTATCATCATCATCAGTTCCCTGACTGGCATTGAAGGGGTGCCATGCTGGAGCAGATGATCAGTGACCTCCACTGCTTTCAGTCCCCTGCTTTCTGCAACAATGTGCCAAGGGCTTGTGTTGGTGCCTTCTGCAGTGCCTTGAAGAATGATCTTGGCCAACAAGTTATGGAAGGTCACATGACCATACCAGGCCAGGTTGCGACATCCTACAGTGGCCATCAGTAGAAATTGAGCCTCATCAGAACATTTTTCCAATTTTCTACTGTCCAATATTTGTGAGCCGGTGCAAATTTCAACCGCAGTTCCCTGTTCTTAGCTGACAGGTGTGACAAACAGTCACTGCTGTTGTAGCCCATCTGCTTCAAGGTTCACTGAATATTTCCTCTTTTTCACACCATTCTCTGTAACCCCTAGAGACGGTTGTGTGGGGATCAGCAGTGTGTGAAATACTCAAACCAGCCTGCCTAGCAGCAACAACCACGTCATGTTCAAAAACACCTGACTTCTCTACTCCGATGCTCAGTGTGGACGTCTCGATGACTAAATGCATTGAGTTGCTGACATGTGATTGGCCATTTACATTAATGAGCAGCTTAGGTGTACCTAATAAAGTGGGTAGTGAGTGTACAAATGAGAAGGAAGGGATCTTATTTTCTTACCTGACGAAGATCAGATGAACTGAAATTTTTTAAAATTTAATAAATATATAAGCTGTGAAATGTGTGTGTGAATGACTGAATGCAACACATTCTCACTACAATAAATAAAATCAGAATTATTAGGAATAACTGAAAAAATTACTGATAACACTTTTTAATAGCTGTTATTAATGAATGCTAAATTTAACTGCAGAGAAATAATGAAATGATTATATTTAATTAATTTACAGTTGGCCTGTAAACCACCTATGAACATTGCTGTTATTGTAAAGTTTCAAAAAAAATGCTTTTACATGTTGTGAAGTACTTCTATAAACATTATGTGGGTGGCTCCTGCTGAATAAGCAGCTCCAACTGCACTCCATGCATACACATTAAAAGCTAATGAAAAATGGAGTTATATCTATCGTGAAGACCATTCTGATTTTGCAGGTTCAGTGTGTCACATTGCTGGGGCTCAAATCCTGCACATTACCACGTGTGCAAACATGAGGCCGCCTCAGGAGTCACACATTACCTGCTACCAGAGACACCTACATCACTAAAGGAGCGTCTGGGTCTCCTCTGGTGGTTGGAGCTGCTGGTGGTGAGGGCCTGCTTCCCACACTGGGTGCCTGTATTCACCATCCTCTTCTCCCTTATGTTGGCTTCCAGTGGTTTACCTATAGGTTGATGTGGAGATATGGCACTCTTTCAAACATGAAAACAAGGTATTAGAGATGGCTGCTATTGCTATGCCAGGCATGGTCAAGTTGTGGCATGGATGGTTTATTTAGCTTCTGGCTGCACCCTCTCATCATATATGCAACCTGAAAAGAATGCATTTTGACTATTTTAATGGGAGATCTTTCATTTTCAGAGATGATCAAGGTTCTTACTGCTTGCTACTGGAAGAGGGGTCTCTACATCCGTGTTTGTAAGCCATGTCGATTCTGTTTCTCTTGTCCAGCTTTCGTGGTACCTCGGCTCGATGATCGCGTCCGCCCGACTCCCTCCACAACCCATCGAGATAATCATCCACGGCAGGTGTAGCTGAAGCTGACACAAGCTAAACACGGCTCGCTTTGCCTCACAGCAGCCGCAGCATCTCTTCCCCGCGTCTCTACTAAAGCTCCGTCCGCGTTTCCATCATCAGTCAGAGGTTCTGAAGCTGCCCCTGCTGCTGCTTGATGCTGCTGCTCGATGCTGCTCTCCTCAAACAGCAATGCCAGCTGACCAGCACGAGCTACCTGCGTCATCCAGAGAGGGAGGAGTTTAAACGGGCTGCTGATTGGCCACGAGGGAAATCAACAGCTGCTGCTGTCAGCGTCATCACTACGGCCAGCATCCTCATCATCAGCACGGAAACGTGTATGCCAAACGAAGTCGCGCTCTCTGTTTTGAATGTATTTTTTTGAGTGAAATATTTAAAGCCAACATCAAAACATCGAACCCAGATGGCCTGTTTAATAAGGCACCGAGAAATTACTTACTGATCGGTTTTGGAGACAAATTAGAAGTAGTTAAAGTCGTAAAATACACAATTTGGATTAAGTTTTAAAATCGGAGGCGTGTATCCATCAGCATCTGGTAATAATGCAGATTTCCATTAGGATCATAGTCATCACATTTTAATAAGTCTCCGAGTCTACATGTTCAAAAGCAAAAATAATGTGATCAAATAAACATTTAAGCTGTGTGTGTGTGTGTGTGTGTGCTAGCTGCATTGTGTGTGGTAACAGAATAAATTATTGACTGCACCGTATTAGAAAATACTAAATATGTGATTTACTTTCGGTTTCTTTCAAAAGACAAAAAAGAGCCAAACAATAAGAAAAAGTCATTAAACAATTATGGGCTGAGTGTGCAATTTATTATTATAAATACATTTAAAAAAAAACATGCATGTACATAAGCAGAGGGAAATCTAAGATGCACTTTAGAATAAACATAAACACAGCTACTCCTAAGCATTATTACTGGAATCCTTTTCTTTGTTTTACGTCCCTTTATACTTGACTTGTGTCTCTTTGCAATTTATTTTTCTGTTTTGTTGGATGCTTCTGATCATTTTGCACGGCGTGGGGTTGTTTTTGTGTGTCCCTCACTGATTTGTGTATTTTTCATAATTATTTTACAGCTCGCTTCTCTTGGGCATCTTTTGTAACACTTCCAAGACTTTCAAGTGCTGTTAGCTGAAAATGTGACTATTTGATGCACGCTGCAGTATAAAAAAAAAAACAACTCAGGGCCAGTGTCTTAAAAGTGATCTAGAAAATCTGAATGCATAATTTAGTAACAATTAAACTATTAAAGACTTCAACCTTCCAAACTTAGCCTTTATCTGCTTTTTCATTAATGCATCAAGAGGGTTGATCCTGGACAAAAAGACAAAGTCAATCTTTCATAGAGTATTTAATCTCACATTTATTTAAATATGTCGTTTAATTTATAGTTATACTGACAATACAGTATTTGCACATATACACAGTATTCATTGTTCTCAAACTGCTTAATATACAGAAATCTCAGGAGCAAATGATCAGCAAACATATTGCTTCTTGTACCATAAAATGACCAGTTTCAGTGTTTCACAGGTTGTAGCTTGAAGAAAGGAGAAACGACGGTCAGTATATACTTGTAAACAGGCATTCCTTACACAGAGCTATAAACACGTCACTTTCAAAAACAGAACATATTCACTGACTTTAGAGGCTTAAAATAAATACTACAGTTAGCATACACTGATTTTTATCCCCACTTCCTCCATGTGTACCTCTCATGTTACTTTTATTAAAGTAGAGTATAGGAGTAGTGACAGTAAAAACACATTCTTTTACATATCATTTGGTGCAATGAGGGAATATCAACTATTCAGATGGAGGAAACTGTTTACTTAGTGTGGTACAAACAGAGAAGGACAAAAAAAAGAAAGCCTATATTCAAATACATTAGAACAGAAGTCATGATTTACCTCTAAAATCTATCGGATCCTAATAATTGTTGCTAATCAGCACATTGATTCCTAACAGAGCCGGGAATGTACCAGGAACATAACAGAAGAAAGGAAGAACACACGCACATAAAAAGTCTGGAATAAAAATAAAGTTTGCGGATGCCAAAGTGTCACATCAGAACACTACTGCACATGATGATAATGTATCTAGACCTTGAAATCCAGAAGGTTGCAATCGATCTTGTAGTAAACATAGGGGTAGTACTCCTGCTGGCTCAAGTTCAGCCCTGGGATGTCCATGGAGGCCTGTAGACAGAGATCAGAGTTATTAACTTTATGCTTTATGACAGTTACCATATAAGAAAATACAACAACACATTAATGTTCACTTTACAAAAATGTTTTTTTCTTATTTAAATAAACTACAATCAACAGCATTTAAATCTTTCTTAATATCAAAGACATAAAGAGAAAGGGAGCTGGGTATTTACTCTGGGGATACTGTGGGTGCAGCACATATTCCCGGGGTCAGCCTGGCTTTGTTAGAAGCTACAAATCAGTCACAGAGCTCCTCCTTAGCTTAACTATTACAACATATTCTCATTATTTTCAACTTGAAATGATTTCTCAAATACAAGCAGTAATCTCTAGACCTCAAAAATGAAGACAAATACAACAGCTCCTCTGGTGGCGCTAAAAAGTGAGTTAGTCCCTATTGTGTTTCCATAGCCCAGTTTTCCTATTCATGATTCATGACCTTTTAAGACCTCAGTCATACGACCATCCAGCAACCCCTTGGCAACCTGTTGCTAGGGAAAAATGAACAGCTGGAAAGTTGTCACTGGAGGCTGCTAGCAATGAAACCAGTTGTTAATGACCCCTCATGCAGGCCTAGAAACCAGTAAGTGATTAGAAAAATGTGCATCCCCAACTGGTCGTGAAGTGGTTGCTCGAGGTTCTTGCGATTGTTTTGGCCAGTAGCAGATTGCTGCTGCTTGGTGTGGAAGATGCCAACTTATCTGCAAACACTCACCAACTACTTGCGTAGCAGTAGTGAAACTGTAAAAAGTGCGACTCAAACTGGAAATGAAAGTAAAAGCTGTACCTTTTGAAGTGTACTGGTTGCAGCAGTGAGGTTGCAAATTGGTCTCTAGGCCTGTGTGAGTGAGGCCCTAAACTGTCTTAAGGCTTAAAACTTCATTTTTAGAGGTGTCCCCACTTTGACTGACTGCTAAATGTCATCGCCACTGTTTCGTGGAACTAGATACTGTGTTTGCTGTCTTTTTGAAGCATTATAACATAACTCTCTGACAAATAATACCGGTTGTTGTAGTGACTTCCTGTCCTATAGTTCTGTGCTCCAGTTTTTTGGGGGATTGGTGAAATTCTAGCACTTTTATTAATATTTTAGCACTAATGAACATCTGTGTCCATGTACTGCACCGTCATAGTCTATGGATGCATCTTGTTAAACAAGTTTGCTAGCTTTAGCGCTCCACATTCTCATCCAAATATGGTTACTTCTGGTTCCAAAGAACCAAGGTGGATTCCACCAACATGCTAAACCCAAGGCTTCACGCAATTCCACAAACAAATAGGTGACCTCATGGTGGCTACATCCATCTTTTAATTACAGTCTGTGTTTAGTATAAGATTTGAGGTCATAATCTGTAATGGATATTTACTATGCTGCATAATGCAATACTCAGTGATGTTTGTACCAAGCAGATAAAACGCTGCCAATCTTCATCTAACTGCCAAAAAAGCAGGTAATTCAAACAAAGGTAGTGGTGAGACTCACATCAATGATGGCAGCACTGCTGTCCAGGTGCTTGTACAGATCATACAGCACCTCTCTTAATTTCTTCATGTTCTTCTTGTTGGGCTGAAGCAGCATAGCCTGGAAGTTGACTGGCAGCCCATATCTATGAAAAACCAGATGACCACAAATGGAGATCTTGTTTTACTAAATCTGACAGTAAAGGATGCACATCTGTACTTCAATATAGGTCATAATTTGTTGCATCTTAAAGAGGTCTCACCTCAGCACTGACTCCACAAACACACGGAGAGCTTTTATGTGAATCCACGCAATGAAGGCCTCACTGAAATTCACCTTCAGCCATCGTACCAAAGGCCCCTAAATCAACAGCAACATATTATTACTTTTTACGCTTCGACTTAAAATGTAAGAGTGATAAATACTGCAGCAATGCGAATGTGAAACCATATGTTTCAGTTTCTGTTCAAATAAAAATACAAGAGGACATGCAAGTGTAGTACAAAAGCAAGTCAAAGCTCTGTGCTCAGTGAGCTCCACTAACTATATAGTCAGTAGCATTGTTAGTGAAGTAAACAGCAGGCGTACAAACTGCTTCTTCTTGTCGGTGGACAAGCGCGTCATCTCTTCTTTGTCTGCCTTCATCTCCTCCTCATTGTACTGGAAGTCACGCACTGTAAACCTGGGTCAGGACACACAGCACAGAGATGGCTATCAACCATCACGCTGGTGAGCATATTCAAGCACCTCCTGCACACACACGTCCTCCTCAAATTATATTCAGCACACACAGTCATGCTAATGGAAGAGGACTATCAAGCTGTGGCTATAACAGAACAGCAGCCAAGTTCAATTATGAGCTCATGAGCCAGTTATCAATTTATAAAGGATTTATTACCAAATTAATCATTATTTAAAAGGAAACACAAAACTAAACTGGCAGATAAAAACACAGGGAGCGCCCAGTTAAATACTCACTCTAATATGCTAACACATTCATATTTGACTGAACAGAAGTGGAATAGTTTACTTGTTTTCTCTAGCCTTGTGTTTGAAGTCATCTATAGCCTTCCTGAAGAGGGTGACACTGAACAGACCACTGTCGTAGTCTTCAAACAGCAACCTGGAGAAGAAGACATAAGAAAATACATCAACATGAAAGCAGAGTGCACACCAAATCTCCCGATACACCTGTTTTTTTTACAGTGAAATATTGCTGGTGATATTTAATAACCAGCTCGTGTATCGACAGCTTAGAAAAAAGTCGGAGAAAGAAATTCACGGCAGACTGAATCTGCAGGCTGCACGTGTCAGTCACTGGTGACTTTCCTGCTATAGCCCCTCCCAAAGCTGGTGCAAACTGAGCCCAGCAGTTTGGTAGTGTTGCACTGGATGAGAGTTTTGGCTTGTCTTTTTTCTGTGGATGTGTGAATGCATTTCTAGATTGGGTACCCCATTACCAACTGGCCAGTGTAGAGGTGGTAACTGGGTCGCCAGGTTCTTTTTGTAAGCTGGATTTGCTAAAGCAATTATACTAAAGATTGAAACATTGCTCACTGGTTTCCCTAGAAATGAACACTGGGGAATATCTGCCCTTAAGAATACACTCTGCTTCATCAAAGTCTTAAAATCTTACAAAATATGTCGATGTCTTCCTGCTGATCCCAGTCGAGATTTCTCTTGTGGAACATCAGGATGTTGAGGCCACATTTGTCCAGAAAGCATAAACTCACCTGGCCATGTTGACAAAAGGTTGCTTTCTACAGGCCAACCATAAGGTCGTCTATTAGAGAACGGGTTAAAGCGATTTTCACAGGTCACCCATGAAATGTTTCCACTTTTAATCAGAGTCACGCACAGAGCTTAACTCAATAGAGGACACCGGAAGTGAGAAAAATGTCTGGGCTACCAGACCCACTGTAACAGCAACATGAAGCAGCAGGAACATGTGTAATTCATGACAAGCATGAAGTGTGTCTTCGACCTCGGGCTAATCATTTCCATAGAGGGGACTCACTTAGTGGAGCGTGGCACAACCATTTCAGCCAGTGTTTCATACGTCTTCTGCCAGTCAGCATAGCTTGTCCTGATGGGGGGGGGAATTAGAAGATAGCATCAGTGATTTACTCGTTTTTTTAACAGAAGCATTCTCAGACTAAAATTAATTATTTGACTGAAAGTAAAAGGGCAATTTTAACTAACAACAAATATTGTACTGTATGACAATGATCCTGGCACACTTACTTTGGGACAACCACCAGCATGGTAATCAGGTACTCTGAGTCCAGCACAAAGTCCTCTTTCTTCACTATGTCAGCCAGACTTCTGGTCAACAGGCTCCCCCTAAAAGGAGACACGTGCAGAAATGTAAACACAGAGCACATGAAAACGGAAATAGTGCTGCACAAAGTAACAAAGACACTTTTAACATTTCTGAAGCTTCACAGAAAACGAGGACCAATTAAGACAGTCTGAGATCAACAGGTCTGCATCATATCCATGCATGTATTCATGCATGGGTGCGCTCTCATCTGATCTGACACAAATTTCATCATCGGAGTTTAAACACGAGGCCCAGTGTGGGTGTCCATGTGCGTTCCAATTTATTGTGACCACACAGACACACACACACACACACACAACATCATAACCACGCACAGGACCTCCAGATGGACTTGAAACAAGTATAACAACACTGACTCATCCCGTGTCCGCAGCTGACAGTGTCTGAAGAAAAGAATGGCAGATGCTTTACTCACGCGTTCTTCCTCTCCAGGTTCTGCAGGTTTCCCTTCAGATTGTTGTAAGCTGAAGCTCTGGCCTTCAGGTCGTTGTCTATCTGAGTCACTTGCTAGAAAACCAAGTAAATAAAAGGTGAATACATCACAGTAACGTATTACTTCAATGAGAATCATTTCTCACAATCAGTGAAGCGGAAAAAAAGTCAGACATATTCAGTGTACTCTCTGATATTAGATATTTTACTATGATAAACTGAAATCTCACTTTATTTGCCCGTCAACTTGTTAAATCAGGAGTTCAGCAACTAAAACTGGCACACAGGTACAGCTCAGGCGCCTAAAGGTTCCTATCTAGATATTAGGTTATCAATATTCTGCCTAGCAACATGCTAAAATGACCCATTTGTATAGTTCATGTGTCTGTAACACCTTTACATTTCACAACATTAAGTTATATCCCCAAAACTTGAATTACACATGGTATGACATCATCATGTTGCCTAGCAGCCACCTAACAACATCACAGCTGCAGCATAGGGATATGCTAGCATAAAATAAAAGTACAAGGTGTTAATAAATCACTGGTTAAATGAGTTGATTTTACCTTGGAGATGATTTCAGAGATGTTTTTAAGTGACTGTTTGATCGGATATTTCGCCATATCCCACTGAAATCTGGTGACATACGTGACCAGATCAACTATAGCAAGTAGAAACAAGATCAAAGTAATCAGCATTAATTTCCATATACTTTCACAACTGTAAAGCAGATGGTTTTGCTTTTCTGAGAAGCGACTTGATTATGTAAACAGTGATTACCTCCATTGGCCAATAGGTTCTCCTGGACTTTGTCTCGGCTGTCCTCCAGAACGTCAGCCATGTACTGAGCAACTTTCTTCACCACGCTGCGTCCCATTTTAGGATGATAAGTGGGTTTAAAGACCAACAGAGAGGCCAGAGAAGCAAAACAGTAGAAGAACACCAGTTGGAGTGGTTCGGTTTCATTCACACTTCATTTCACAACCCGACAAACACAGTAAGCACTTTTGCAAAAGTATTTTATCTTTACAGAAAAATTTTACCTTTCCACAAAAGTGTCTAGCTTCGCCAGTTCATCTGACAGGCCCACCAAGACGTCCAGAGTTCCAACCTGTTAAAGGCAGAACACAAAACAGCGACAAATAACAATGAGGTTGTAGCCACACAGGACTGCGTGTTTGTTGCGCGCGTGTGTGTGTGTGTGTGGGGGGGGGTATCACCTTCAGGTCAGGGATGTTGAACTTGTTGTTAGTGGAGAGGTTGTTGGTGCGTGTAGTCGCCACCATCAGCTTGTCCCAGGTCTGCTGGCAGGTCTTCTCCCCCGGAGCAGAGATCAACCAGAATTCTGTCATGGCTGCTGGCAGGAATTTTGTCCCCCGTGATGCTGATGTAAGGAAGTTACTGAGGAGGAAATAATGAGAAGCACATTAATGAAGGTTTCTTGAATCTATTCCTACGGTATTTTGATGCGATCACTTCAGGTGTATTAACATATTGTAGCTAATGTTCCACATCACTGAGTACTGCTTTTGTATTTTCTGGATTTTTGTGTAGCAGAACTTGCTGAAATAGTCAAAATCAGTCACGTCTTTGGTTATATTATCAGTGTCAATTTGATCATTATTATTTTTTTATTTTTTTTTTAAAGATTTTTTTGGCCATAGTGGCTTTATTGGCAGTATGGAGACAGGAAATGGGGGGAAAGATACAGGGAAAGACACGCAGGCAAATTGGCGACAGGCCGGGAGTCGAACCTGCGCCGCCCGCACCGCAACACGGCGTATGAATATGGTCGCCGGCTTCACCACTAAGCCACCCAGGCGCCCGATTTGATCATTACTATTAACTAAACAAGTGGAAGCTGAGTTTCGGAAGGCTCTGGACATTGTAGGGCTGCCTTGGTTGACACGCATCTGCAACGTCCCGTGGAGATCTGGGGTGGAAAGTTTGTCTGTTGAACCTCGGATTCAAGAGGAATAATGTGGTTTTCATCCTGATCGTCGAATGCTGGACCAGCTTTTTATCCTCTCAAGGATATTCAAATGTGTGTGGGATTTTGCCCATCTAGTCTACATGTCTTTTGTGGTATCCTGTGGGAGGGAGCTTCCAGAGTATGGGGTGTGTGGCCTGTTGTTGTGGGCTATTCAGTCCCTGTACAGCCGCAGTGCAAATGTGGTGCAAATTACTGGGAATAAGTCTGACTCATTTCTGGTGGATGTTGAACTCTGCTGGGACTGCCCTTTGTCACTGATTCTGTTCATAATTTTATGGGCAGAGTGTCTAGGTGTAGCCAAGTGCAGGATGGCACCTGCAGTGATGCAGATCATATCAAACGCCTCAATCTACCCCCAGATAGGCTGGAGGAGAGAGAGATCTGGACTTCCCATGCAACCTCGCCGTGGATAAGCAGAAGAACATAGATGGATGCATCCAACCATCCATCTAAGTGCTAAGACAAAGAGACAGACAACCATTCACACATACATTCACACCTATGGGTAATTTAGAATCACTAATTAACCTAACCCCATTAAGTGCATGTTGTTCAACTGTGGGAGGAAACCGGAGCACCTGGAGAAAACACGCACTTCATGGGGAGAACATGGAAACTCAACACAAAAAAGCCCCCCCCCACCCTGGTGGATGCAAACCAAGGACTGTCTTGCTGTGAGGCAGGAGTGTGAGCAATGTCCTAAAGTTAGATTTAGGACATTTAAATCACAAAATGTTGGTATAAATATAAGTCTTAGATTACTATTATAAAGTGTCTACCAAAAACCGATGATATCATGTGTTTAGAAAAACTGACTATTTTTTCTTTAGTTTCTATAACAGAGGTTTTGTAAAAGCACATAAATATAATTCACTTACTAGAAAACCCACCTGCTAGAAAAAACACCTGCTGAAGTAATATGACAAAATACAGCTAAGGAAAGAACATCATAGGTGGGGGATTTGAAGATTTTAAAGATTTACGAGTCAGCGGAGAATTCAAAGTTGGGAAGACAAGTTTAAACAGACCCATGGGCTGCACATGTTCTGCGTCAAGTACTATTTTTAATATTTAAGTGCCATATTTGTCTGTTTTAGCTTACAAAGGAGAAAGGCCCTGATGGCTGATCTGACAGGAGTGGCAGGTAGAAGTTTTCAGTGAACAGGCAGCAGTTGCTGAAATGCTGCTTACATGTTATCGCTCTAGTAAAATCATAGTATGATAATATATGAATAATAATAATCTACAACTTTGTAAGGGATCATTCACTTTGCACCTTTACTTTATTAATTTATTAATGCATGGCTTTCACCTTTAGCTTGAAACCGGACCTGGGCACAGGTGGGCACTTGCTCGCTGGAAATTAGGATTCAAACACTGAACCTGAACATGCAGCTGTTTAAGCCCAAAAAAGACTAGATTTTTCTCCCTGAACAAAGAAAAAGAACTGAAAAACTGAAGTAATAAAACCACAGGCAAAAATAACAAAAGCACTTTCCACTAAGTTAAATGTTGCAGAAACATGCACTGGTGATTAAATAGTGATAAAATGTTTTTGCCCAATTGCAACATCTACTCTTAACAGTAGCAGTTTATAGAGATCAACTTAATATTGAGTCCAAGTAAGTTCAGCTTATTGGTGCAAACCTCTACAACGGGCCTGCTTTACACTGTGTTCTCACAACATTTTAAGAAAAGTCTGAGTGCTTTTCCTTCACTTTATATTAGACAGACTCCCGTCTAATTACCACTGATATGAATCTGAATCATGTCATAAAATAAACTTCTTTCTTCCCCTTTTGACTCAGATTTGATTCTGAATCATGAACTTCCTCATATTTCGCACTGGTTTTAAAGGGTCACACACGTATAACGAAGTGGCCGATTTCACAGCAGAGACAGACAGGTCTCCAGGTCTGCTGACTGATTGTCATATGATCAGTTTCTTGCTCTGGAAGACCGCTAATTACCGATCCTCCTCCTGATCAAACACGGACACCACATGAACAGAAAGTGCTGCTCTTTCATTCGCGGTTCAGTTTCAGGGAAAGGAGGGGGGGGGTTAAAAAAATCAGAGACAGCAAAATAAAGCTGGTTCATGCAGTGTTAGCTTTCAGCTGCCAGCAGCTTGTTTATCGCTGCAGCCTCACGCTGTCACGACGTCAGTAACCGGCGCACCGCTGTACTCACCGACGTGTTTAACGGCCTCGGCGCTCGGTCCACACGGTGTATCTCAGTCAAACAGGCGCAGCTTCCCGCACATAGCGCAGATAACAGCGGGTTTTCGGCTCGGAGGTCCTTCAACGGAGCATCTCACTCACAGTCAGCTGATCAGAGGAGGAATTCTGCGGCTGCGCAAACGCTGCTGCTGCCGTCACGTGATAAACTCCTCGTGAAGTCATTGTTTTATGTGGTGTAGTTGAAAGACGATAAGAAACAAAGAATATTTTTTATAAAATAGTTTAACAGTTTTAAATATTTAACAAATTAATAATGGGCATAAACAATTATATCTCTGCTACTATAATAAAAAAATAACAGTGAACGCAACGGGAAATGGTTTGAAATGAGTTAAGTAACAGATACTACTGCTTAAACTAAGAGACAGAGTACAGTACTTCCGAATCAAAAGGGTTTTTCATTGTTTCTGTTGTGTTTATGTGTGTGTCCTTTGGCCCTGATCTTTGGGGCTGAAGGTCAAAAAACTTGACTTGGCACTTTAAAGTGGGAAAAGGAGGAAAGATTCTCATAAATAAACTGAAAAGCTGACGTGTTTCCACCCAAAGGCAGGTCTTCTGGTATTTTGTTTCTACTTCCCCAAGTTGTGTTTAGCAACAGAAAATATTGTTGCAACACTGAGAGGACAAAACTATGGAGTTAATTTTGTGTCAATATTATTCAAACAAAAAAAAACTCATCTCAATCAAAAAAATAAATTGTGGTCAAAATTTTCAGAATTGCAATCAAATAATTTTTTCTGCAATGGAATATTTTAACTTTAAAAAAAAAAGTTTTGTCTATAAAACTATTTTTTTATTCAAATGACTCATTTTTTTCTCATGAAGAGAAAAAGTTATTTGCCAAACCTAAATTTTTATTTGCGCATGTCAGAAATCTTTGGTTGAGCTTCTCATACTTGTGGTTTTGAAGCTCTAAGTTTTTGGTTGAACTCACTGTTTTTTGAACTCCTCAAATGTGAACGTAGTGGGCGGGGCCTAAAGACGAACGATGTAAGACGTCTCCCTATTGGTTAGCGCTGACTAAAGCGGCAGTCAGACTCTGAGCCCTCCGACCTCCGAACTGCGGCCATAGCTGCACGCACGGTTTACCACTTCGTTTCATGAGGTATCGAGCAAATGTCTGCTCCAGGTTACCAATGTACAACACAGCCGTGCAAACAAGAAGCTCTAAAGCGATTATTGGCCCATCAAGGACCACAACGGCCGCAGTGGAGCGAACCGGGCACCGACCGGTAGCGAGAGCCGGCTCCACACACGGCCACTGCACTGCAGGAAGCCCCGGAGGAAGGTGAGTGTGCCCTGC
>VOQJ01010952.1:12526-24329 GCA_015052665.1 Apistogramma diplotaenia
CACTTTTTGCAACACCCGGCCACAGACGCAGGTATTTCATCCTACAGCGTCTACGACGGGCCTGCAGATAGTCTGAGTCTGAAGCGCAGAGTCAACAAGCTGTAAAGTGTAAAAGTCATAAATGTTCAGTGTTTAACTTCAGGCTGAGAAACCTCACACCTCACTGATAATGTGTGCGTTTCAGGAAAGACTCAAACACTGCGGCCGGAGCAAACCGTGACTTAACGTGCCCCGGGCTCACATGCATACGCTTGCTTGTCTCCGTCCTGTTTAAACAGGGCCTGTTGAATTTCACAACCAGCTCATAAAGGACGCAAAGTGCGTTGAGGATACGAGAAAATAAATCAGGACTGTTTGCTTCACTTGTTGTGTATGTGCGTGTGTACATCTGTGCAAGAGTGCGTGAAAAGTAAAGGCTTCCGATATGCCCGAGACCTCATAAGAGCATGCTCTATTCTTTTCACCCATCTGTTTGTTGTTAATGCTTTTACTGACGTCAGCGCCTTTATTCAAATGACAAGTCCGACTCTTAAGTGTGAAAAAGGCCTTTTGTGTCATGTCTTAACACATATGTGCATACTGCCATATTTCCAGTTGTGTACCAGTACATAATAACTACATATAAATACGTAAATGTTGCCTGTTTGAAACAGGTATATTATAGTTTTACATTTTTCACTACATTTTATTCTTCCAGTTCAATTCCTCTGCTCTCTTGGCTCATTATGTCCATGCTGATCACTTGTGTTTTGATTGTGCTGTAAGCTTGTGGAGCTCCAGCTTTGATAGTAGCTGTCTTCAACTAATGTTATAGCCACAAAATGCTTCTTGGTCAGTATGGATGTTGGTCTTCTGCTCATCTATACTGTGTTGCATATAACCTTTCTCATTGGATTTTCTGGCCTTGCATTCTTTGCTCCAGCAGCCCACCAGTATGTCCTGCTTCCCCAACACCTGTCGGGGATCTTGTTAAGCCAGGCAACATCCGAGCAAGTGTGGCTTTAGCTATGTGACTCTTGCTATAAATTACATATAATATTGTGAGTGTACAAATCATTTAACTCTATTTTAAAAAGTTAAAATAATTAAAATGTTTTGCTTTAGTTTCATTTAACTTTTAGTTAACGATAACAACCTTGACACAACGTAACTCGAGAACAATATATAACCTGACCTGAAAGCAGGGACCGGCTGCTTTAAGTTGCCCCACTGAGATACAGCATGCACTCACAGGCATGTGTAGTCTAGGTAAACTGTCTTTGCACACAATCTACACCAGCAAGAACCCTCTGACCCCCAGATGACCTGCAGCTCCCACAATTGTATTTACTTCACTTTGATCATTCCAGTTGAGGACAACATTACATTAGGGCGGGCTATATTATAATATAAAAACCTCATATGTGTTAATAGTGACTTACTGGGGTTTACTGCAGATAATATTTTGGTAGTTCTGTTTGTGGGAAATTGCAGTTCTAACTAATTGCAGTGAAAACACTTTTGCCATGCACACACCATCGCCTGTGTGTGAGTTCACCATCAGAAGCATTTTTAGGTTAGAACATGCTAATACTTCTCATCACGGCTTGTTTTTTCCTGGCATTAATCCATAAGCACATGTCACTAATTATCATCGTGCATGTATGTCAAGTGTGTGTGTGTGTTTGTGTGTGTGTCTGTGTTTGCCATCTACCGAAGAGCTCCTAGCTTTCGTGTTTTGGCCTCCTACAGCTAACAACTGCTGCATTTGGTGCTGCCATGCTGCTCTATGACACACACACACACTCTGATAGAATCAAATGATCACACACTGCCAAGGTTTATCATGTAACACCAACACACAGCCTCATTATTCTGTCAGCCACTGTATAAGACACATGCTGCTTGTCCTTTTTTTAAATGCTGAAACTTGTTGCATGACATCAAAGGACTCCTCAGCATACCTTTTAATTAGATGTGCCAATTCTTTCAAAAGCATGAGTGAGTATTAATGTATTCCTGTAGTATTACATATCTTACATTAGTCTTTGTCTTTCGGTTCAAAGCTGCCGTGATGTTGGAGTTTTTTTGTGCTGGTGTGTGTAAGCAACACATCTTTTTATTCAGACTCTCTCTGACAGAAAGCACTCTGAAAGACTTTGGCTTTTCTCTTTGCCCATAAAAGCGCTTTAGACTATAATACTTAAAGAAAAAAATTCAATTTTCATTACAGCTGTACACCTATTAGCTCTGATGTGGAAAACTGAATGACTACACTGACGGAGTCCCAATACCAAATATTTCTGGGCTCCCGAACCCAAACAATGCCGGCATCTGCCGCCACACACACTCTTTAATGGAAAACCCTCTCTCTCCGTCCTTCGCTCGCCCATCCAGGCACTAATGTAAATGAAAAGCAGTGGGACAGGGAGTGCTGCTAATGTCTGGACAGGGACAAAAAGCTGGGGTATTGTATTGGCCATGTGACACACATCCCAACCTCAACACAGACACACACACATACACTTACACTCACCCCTTCCTCCATCTCTCCCCTCCTTCTCCTCTATTGATGGCTCCTCAAAATCAATAAAAATGATCTTGGAGTCCATCCACCATTTGGCTGCATCATCTTGGAAGTGCCTTCTTTAGAATATAGCAGCCATACTGTACAATGGGCCAGCCGAGCGCATGTAATTTGCCATTGATTTCCCCCCTCCTCCCTCTGTCTTCCCGACTCCTTAGCCCCTAGTCACTGCACACAACACAAAAAAACTAACTTCATCATACACCCTGTTAATGCACATGCACAATAACCCTCTTTTCTCCTGCCCTCTGGTAATTTCACTCTTTCATTATCTTTTTCACTTTCTTTCTCTTTCCTCCTTTATCTCCTTCGTCCTGCACTCACTTTGTGCCCCGGCCCTATTCCTGAACTCTCTTCACAGGTCACTGTTCTTTGCCATAATGGACTTGTACAAATGTGTGTGTTTATGTGTGCATGTTTGTGTGTGTGTGTGTGTGTGTGTGTGCGTGAGTACAACCTGATTTTTTTTATTATTTTTCATATCTTTACCTCTCTTCTTCAGTTGAACTGAATATCTCACATATTGATGGTGTCAACCACTTCTGAGCACTTTTATATCTTTTAAGTAATATGTAATCCATCAACGTACATCAGACTTAAAAATATAACATTTTTTCATACTTCTAAATTCTCAGTAAGCTCTAATCCTTCTACTACTGAAAAATGTTTAAGCTAGTAATCTATGACTGTCAGGTTGTAATGTAATAAAATAAAGCAGCAACTTCCAGGAGTACAAAAAACGGACCAAAGTAAAATTTAAGGTTCTCCACTGGCCACTTCTGGTTAGCTCCAATCATGAAATACTCAACTTTAGCTATTCGGCTATGCAATTAAAATGTTTGCAGCCAGGCATAAAACCCACCACTTTGGCTCACTATATCAAAAAACTTATGACAACTATACATATAAGTTTTCATAACTATACTTTTGTAAGACTTAAAGTTGAGGGTGCACACCTGCGCTAATTCAATGCGCTAAACTTGACCCCTCGACCATATTTGTGGTGGTGATGCCTTTCTGGGAATAATATTATGGATCGCTGTGAGAGGTAGCCTGACCAAAAAGTCTGGGCTCCAAGCTTAGTGTGTGCAATTCCAGTATTTTCATTGTGTTACATAGCATTAAATAGCAGGTACGTGGTCCAAATGCTCTGCCCATACAGATTATAGATGCAGCTTGCTAGCCAAACTTGCTAGCATTAGCTGATAACGCTCCATCCTCTCATACAAATGTGGCTGCTACTAGTCTGAGCCAAAAATGCTAATACTGTGGCTTCACAAAAGCCAGTGGGTAACATCATGGTGGCCCTGTGTAGATACAAATGTATCTATTTTAATTTACAACAACTGTGCAAAATCCACTTGTCTTAACTTTTTTTTTTAGCAAACATGACAATGTGGATGAATAAGTGTGTTTTCCAATTTCATAACCCTGTATATGCTGCTTATTTAAGTTCAAACTTTTGTAATGAAATTATATTTCTCACCCAGGGTTCATAGTGATGGCCTTTGTAGGTCAGGTGATGACATTTTTAAACTTACCAAAAGAGGTTTTGAAGAGAAGAGCTGATGTTCACAAAGGTCCTGATCGCATTTGAAACCCTGTTGTGCATCGGGACAAATGTACAACACGACATGTTCAAGTTTAAAAAAAGCTTGTTGTGCACCGTATCGCATGGGCCATTCACGGGGGAGCATCAAACACACACAGAGACAGCTGTCAGTCAGTCTTTAAGAAAAGTGTGTTGTTTGTTAAGTCTGACACTCTGCCTCAGTCTCTCTAAGCCTATTACTGTATTCTTTCTGTGCTGTTCACAACACACACAAACAGACACACACACCAGTGCTATCACTAAGACCTTATTCAATAAGTCTTGCATATCCTCCAGCCATATCACACATCATTCTCCCTGCAAACACACACACACACAAACGATATCTGGATCTATTTTTTTTCCCTGAGTGGTGTTGTCATCGCTGTTTGTTGAAAGTATCATTTACAGCCAAGGTGTTTGAAGAAAGACACCTCTCCTGTGGCACAGTGTGTGAGTGTGTGTGTGTCTCTTTAGAGTGGGGCTTTGCTGCTCCTGACACCGTTATCAGCTCTAGTCGAATGTATTTCTTATCGAGGTTGAGGTGTGGAGGGAGGTGGAGCGGTGGGGAGGGAGGGGGGGAGACGACCGACAATACAAGCTTATCAAACGTCCTCAGCCACGATTCGGCCTGTCACTCAAGACCCACGCGCACGCTCGCACACACGCGCGTGCGCGCACACACACAGCTACAGAAACACACAGACAGCTGGGCCTTTTTTGATTGATAGATGGCTTTCCCCAACAAATAGAAAGCTGGGATCAACATCCTCGTGGCCCCTTTTTACCTTACACACACTCGTGCGGTTTACACGGTTATGTATGGATGTGTATGTGTGAGAGAGAACATTCCAGAGTAACAAAGGTGGGATTAGGGATGCATTAGTTGGCCGTGGAGCGAGAGGCCTGTCAATAACAGCAGTCAGAATAAACCCTGAAACCTCGATAAGAAGACAAAGGCCGAGCCAGATAGCAGCAAGCAGAGAGAGGGAGAGAGAGAGGTGGAGAGGGAGTAAAGGAGGGATCAATAGAGGAAGAGAGAGAAGGGGGTGAGAACAAGAAGGACGGATGAAGTGGGAAAGAGAGAGGATCAATATCAAAAGAGAGAGGCATGAGGAGAAAGTTTGCACAAAGACCAGGGGAGGGGTGAGGTTGGGTGAGGACAGAAGGAGGGAGTGAGAGAGAGGAAGATAATGGACTGAAGGATGCAGGACAGGATGCTGAGAGTTGGAATGTAGGTAGGAAGCAGGGATTGACTGATGGGTTGATAAAGATAGTGGCAATGTTGTATTACATCCTGCTGCAGCTAAACATCTGAGGCTATTTTGAGTATTTTTATTGATAGGCTGTCAGTGCTTGATGTGAGGTTGTTAATTAGTCTTTACAAGCTTGGCTGCCCAAGAGTCTGCATTTCTACTGTCACTTCACTTCCAGGGACAAAGCTGAGAAATAACTGAAAGCTGGTTTCACTTCTATGTAAAATCACGTCTTCGTATTAATGTCTGTCGGGCATTGAAAAAGCCCATATCCCTAAGAGGAGGAAATTTTCCAGAACACTTGGGAAAAGGCAAGTCATTTGTACTTCCTTTGACCAAGGAGCGGCGATATCAGCAACAGTAACTCAAACACAAATATGGAAGGTTTGCGTGCACCACTTGTGTAAATTCACAGTCACAAATGTAACACATGCCTGCGTGAGGAGTAGGCAGAGAGCTTTCTGTGTAGAGTTTGCATGTATTCCTCTGCCTGCGTGTGTTCTCTCTGTGTACTCCCACAGTTCAAAGACATGCACGTCAGCTTAATGGGTGATTCTAAATTGCCCATAGGTGTGAATGGTTGTCTGTCTCTATGAGTCAGCCTTATGACAGACTGTATGTACCCTGCATTTGGCCCTATAACAGCCTTCCCATAGTTAGAAAAGTGGTTTAGATGGAAGATGAACTAATTTCTGAAATAAATACTGTGGAATTGCTAAATTACAGTATTTTTTGCTCAGTTCACTTCCATGGTCTGCCAGTCCTCAGAACCAATGCTATCAGTCTTATTTGTCCACTTTACAAATACGGCTCATCACAAAGGAAGTAACGAGGCTGGTAAACTGGGTCGAGGCAAAAACTATGTCTCCCTGTTTGCCTGTCCTGCCAGTGCGATTCAAACTTAATGAAGCTTCAAACTTAATGAAGAGCTTGATCATGTGCAAAGGAAAATGTAATAACATTTTTGTGGTGGATCCAGATTGTTTCATTTATTCACTAAAGTAAATACTTTATGCATCATTGTTTAGCCACCAAATATTTACCCAAATTGAGATGCATACAGGTAGATGCTGATGTATAGATGTAGATGCATGCCTTTGACAGGAAAGCAACTAAACATCTCTCCTGTATGCTACTTATCACCCTGACAAACACATGCCAGACTGAAGTGGAAGTTAAAACGCAAGGTGCTCTTAGTCACAGCAATCCTACAGAGGCTTGAACCAATGACAGCAGGGCGGCAGACAGTGGCGGGTGGGGAGGGGCGTGTAATTGTTTCAGCGACTCTCATTAATTAATTTCCCTCCTTCATTTAAACTGAAAACGCTACATAGGTCTGGGAGGTATAGGCAACGATACAGAAGCACTGACATGAATACAGAGAGCGGGAAGAGACACGGAGAAGACGAGAGGGAGAGAGAGCGCATCCCGCTCCCATCAGCATGGCAGCAAGCAGTCACACAAAGACACAATGAGGCCCGGCAACAAACAGCCACTTAAAAAACAGCCTGGCAACAGAGAGCAAATTCAATTAGAGAAGTAATTAGTAGATACAGGGCCAGGCAGCGGGCTGCGGCGACGCCACAACACAGGAATTAATAGGCGCGGATAGGAGGAGGACGCTGTCATAATTAAGAGGCAATCACCTATGTCAATGAATACCTAAAAAAAACACAGGCCCCCAACGCAAAACTATTAATTCAGTGATCAAAAATATTTCAGGAGATGATTAATACAGCAAATTCATTTTAAAAGACTAATTTCTGGAAAGATAGCAAGACAATTGCACATAATGTAGTCCGCCCGGCATTTATATTGCTAATTAAATTTTTTCTTTCTGATAATTTGTATTGGAAGGATTGCTCTTCCCTCTCTTCCTCCCCTCCCACATGTGTGTTTGCTTCTTCACGAGTTATGAACCAATGGAGGCAGTGTTGCAGCGGTGAATAGACTGCAGAGGCTGCCGAACGGCGCTGCGTGTCGAAAACGCCTCCCCGCGAAATGCTGCCATGCATGGGCGAAAAAAACAAGAACACGGAACACGACTCCCCCCAGCTTCCAAAAAAAAAAAAGAAAAAACCTCACCGCTTGTGTCTTCCTCTTCCATCAACATGCTTCCATATTTATCTCCCCCTCAGCATCACCACCATCGCCTCCCCCACGACTCCGCGGATACAAAAGATCAAGCAATTAAATTAGATGATAAGGACGTAAAAATAAATCAGTGGGTTATTGATTGATTTGGTGGGGGAGGTTGGAGGGCGATGGCAGCTATCATTTCACACCAACGGTTTCTCTGTCGCTAATTACTCCGTTTTTAAAATCCCTCAGATGAGCCACCAAGGTTTCACACAACAAACAGAAGAGCTTTGAAAAAGCAAAGGGACACGGACAGATCTGAAGGCTTAAGAGAATCATCAGAGAGCATCAAGAACAAGAGAAATGCTTCTGCTGGTTAGCCTTGGCATCTAACATGCTCTAATTGATGGGATTGTTTGTTGCCGGGCCGATGTTGCTTTCACCTTCGTCAGTGTAGACATTCCGAGGACGTCTTAAAGTCATTAATCTGAATGATATTCACACAGCAGCCCAGGGAAGCCGCACGGCGATGGTCCTGGGAGGAATAGGTCTATAAATACAACACAAAAGAATTAGAAGCAAAGCCACAGAGCTAATGAGCATGTGCACTCCTGGATACTTTTGTGATAAACATCCTTCATGATCAGGGCACCTAAAAAGATTTATTGATTGGCACTTTATGTTACTGTTCTCGGGAAAACTCAGCAACCTCTAGAAAATTCAACAGAAAACACGCACAGCAAAAATACAAGACGAAAAACAGAAAAGCAGCAAAGAAGAAATAAAGAAAACGGACAAAGAAATGCAGTGTAATATTATGATGTAAAGTAATACTTCATAAGAACTGAAAAACTTGAGAAAAGTTACCACAGTGACCAGGAAGCGTCATGCCCTTGTGTGTGACAAGGAAAAAATGACTAAGTGGGAATTTTTCTTTAATTTCAACTCATCTGTTTTATCATCGCAGATTAAACCTTCATGAATCAAGAAAAGACAACAGTCTCAACAGCATGAGAGGTTATAGGTTTCTCTTTGTGATCCCATGAAATGAAATCCTACATATATTTATGACATTGTAATTTTCTGCACTAAATGTCTCATGTCAAGTCTTTTATTTACCTAAAAAGTAAAAACAAAAGTGTGTTCCCTGAAAATATCCTCCACCACCATTACAACACCAGCAGCAGTCTAAACCTTTGATACAAGGAAGGGTGGTTCCATGCTTTCACATTGTTTACACCAAATTCTGACCCTTTCTGCAAAATGATGCAGGAAATAGAGACTCATCAAACCATCGAACGTTTTTCCCGTCTTATGTTGTCCAGCTTTGATGAGCCTGTGCAAGCTGTAGCCTCAGTCTGTTGTTCTTAGCTGACAGCAGTGGCACATGGTTGTCTCCTGCTGCTGTAGCCCATCTGCTTCAAGGTTCAGTGTTCAGAGATGCTCTTCTGCATACCTTGGTTGTACCAAGTGGTTATTTGAGTTGCTGTTGCCTTCTTAACAGCTCAAAGTTATATGCCCATTCTCCTGCGCCAGACAAGGCATTTTCACCCAGAGAACTGCCGCTCACTGAATATCTTCTCCTTTTCTGACCGTTCCCTGTAAATCCTAGAGATGGTTGGGTGGGAAAATCGCATTTTCAGAAATACTCAGACAAGCCCACCTGGTGCCAACAGATATGTTCATCTAGCAAAATGGGGTGAAGAAAGTTTTAAAAGATACAGCCTTAAAATGGAAAGCATCAGGAATTTCTTGCATCTTAAGTAGTAATCTGAGGATAACAAATTAAAGCAGACAGTGTTCCATGGGAAAATGGAAAGCAATGACAGTATTTGGTACCTCTGATGGCCTTTAAAAACACTACTTCTATTAGTAAATGAATTTCAGCAGGGTGGTGTCGGCTCAAATCCAACACGGCAAGTTGTGCATTTTTTTTGTCATGCTAGCTACAGTGTTTCGTGGACATTTACAACTTGCCATGCTTCTGGCCATCTATAATGAACCAAGTGAATGCTTCTGCAACTTAATGCTCATAAACACGAAACAACAACATAAGTACTGTGTGGTTTTATCGACAGTGCTAGGAAAAAAAAGAATTAGCTAGCTAGCACTGGAGTCCTCTTTGGCACTTTCCCCCTGTTACTGGCTGAAAATTGTTTGGTGGTTCTTCCCTTTCCTCTACTTATTGGCAACGTGTGGGCAGTGTGTAAAGCACCATTTGGACCATTGCAAGTATGCAGTTCTGTTACTTTTAGAGAACCTCGTGTCGTGGTATGTATGTTAAATATTTTGGATGTGCTACTGCAGTCTAAAATTAATGTATTAAAAGTTTGTGATTTGAGACATTTGTTTCACTCAGGTTTTTAAACAATGATGGTTTTGTAGAGGAAACTTAACAGTAAGATGTCTGTCAGTTCCAGTAAAATCTTCTGACTCTTCATTTTTATTGTCTTGACTGACACGACTGCTTTGAAAATGTCAAAATCCCTCCACTTTCATACCCAATCAAATTCTTGGAGACAAGCGATGCGAGTGACGCAAGAGCAAGGCTGCCGTCGCTGTCGCCTCCCGTGTATTAGGTTTCACCCCAGGGGCGATGCGGGCCGTTTGTCACCGGCGTTCGTCGCTCCAAGTGTGTCGAGGCCATTAGACTCAGGGCTGAGGGCTTGGTGGTCCTGGATGTGATATATCACCATCATTTCCTCACTCAGATCATGAACAGACATTCACTTGGGGCAAAGATAAGGCTGAATTTGTTGCTGACTGTGGTATTAAAAGTCATTCAGATTCCTCCTTCTGTGGCCCTGGTTGGGAACCACTATTCCAGACAAACAGCACACAAAGAAAGTAACAAACAGGCTTTGGCACTCTACTGCTTCCTGCTAATAAAGTTGCGCTAACAGCCAACAGCCATTAGGGTCATTAGACTTATGATGAGCTGCTATTTTTTTTACACTAAACTTTACTAAAGTTTTCAAAATCTATCACTTCCATTGAATACCTCTATCAAGATGTCAAGTTGTTAAGAAATAGTTTCAAAATCAAACAACAAGGCAGCTGAACTCTGGAAGTTTAGTGTCTGTCTATGTTATCCATCTATACCCACCAAAAGAAATGACTCCATTAAATTAAATGATTTAATAACGAAGAAATTATTGACCTCTGAGCTTTGTATTAAATAGGTAAAAAGAAGGAAGTGCAGGTGCATTTTAACCTCATCTTGAGAACACAAAATCAAAGAAGAAAAATAAAATGCAAATGAAAACGATTTCTCGAAAGCTCGAAAGTCCACAGATTTTATCTTCTATACGAAATGAAAGCGAGGCCTACGTTGAAGAGGGGCCCGGACTGTGATGATGAGCCGAGTTTCCACATCCACATCTTTTAAATACAGATTTAGTTTCTTAGGCTCAGTTAGAAAATGGAAAGAGATCTCCATACGCAGAATTTACATATTCATCTTTGAGAGTTGGGGGTTATTTGGGGTCCCATTTGGGAGTGATGTGAGAAAGAAAATATCCACTTAGCCATATCACCTCCAGCGATCAGGACTCATAAGCCTGGCAATAGGCTGAGAGGGGAGGATAACACTAATATGGCCTCAGATTTCTATGCAGGACTAGTTAATGCTATTTACTGAGGAAGGTAGATGATCGACTGGGGAGCAGAGAGGAGAAGGGAGGGAAGGAGATGGACATTAAGTGGCCTTCGGAGTCTGTGGCCGCTGCTTTAAGAGCCAATTACCAAGCTAATGGAGTTAATGCCAGAGATGAGATGAGCTTGGGAGATGAGAGAAGAGCGAGGAAAGCAGGGAGGGGGGTCGGCCTGACAGTGAGACAAACTGCAGCAGAGAGAACGATTAGTGTTTGTTAATCTGATGGGCAAATCATTAAGCATCAAACATCACTGCAGCACATCAGGAAAGAAACCAAAACGGGACGCAGGGCCAAGGACACACGGACGAGATCTGTCTCGGTTTCATGATCCGTCATGTTAGGCTGAAGATTAAAAGTGTGATCTCCGGGCTTATAAACGATTTAGCAAATTACCAACGTTATCTAAAAATGCTTTAATTTGCCATTCAGAGCTGCAACAGGGGCCCTCGGAGCCGTCAATGAGGGTGATTAGAGCCCAGATTGCAGATTCGAAAAGGTCCCAAACAGCTGCTGTCAGAGTGACTTGGAGATGTCAACGCAGGAAAAAACTCCACTTCAGAGGCTGGCATCTGATTAGAGAGGAGAGGAGAGGAGAGGAGAGGAGAGGAGAGGAGAGGAGAGGAGAAGAGAGGGAAGGAGGGGGGGAGGAGGAGAG
>VOQJ01010962.1:2149-12515 GCA_015052665.1 Apistogramma diplotaenia
GTAATATCACTTTGAACTCTGCACTGTGATCTCAATTTTTGATAATTTCACTGCGTAATATTTATGGTTGTTGAAAAAACATGGCTTTGTAAATAAAGCAAGATGCTCAACGCTATTAAATTTACTTAATATGGATACTGTAGTAAAATTTATTGTGAAAGGATAAATCTCTATACAGCAAACCCAATTTAATTAAATGCAGTTGTACAAAAATACAGCCATTGTTGAAGAGCAACAAAAACACAGCTTTATGCAGAAGAGCTAAAATGTAGATCAGTCTGTGATCCAGGAGGGAACAACAAGATTCACACATCTGTAATGTACCTTTAGCTAAAAGCCGATCACAAAGCGCGGGCAGAGTAAGAAAATGATTTAGGCCTCCTAAGAATACATTAAACACTGCCATTAACATTACAGACTCAAAAAATATTAATTCATAACTATTATTGTTCTCTCTTCTTTTCTCCATAAGCACATATTGCTCTATAATTGTGTATTTTTTTTTTTTGCCAGAGACATCTGGTCCCCCCGACATCACCACCACCACTGCTGAGGTTTATTTGACTAGAAAATTACCCTACTCGTGTTTAACAAATCTCCAATATTGTCATCACCAAATATTTATTTGTAGAGGAGAGGAACTCTGAACGGCTACATTCCTTCTGCTTTCTGCATTTACTTTTTTTTTTTGCACGAGAGCACGCACGCACGCGCACACGCACACACACACACACACACACACACACACACACACACACACACAGAAATTACATGTACCGGCCAACACAAGATATGTTCACGAGTGTTTCCATGTAGCATATTTATAAAGTGCTGTGCGGGTACTTGTCTCAGTGAAAGTGACTGAGGTTATCTGCACTGTGTACCACTTATGTAAACTAGTGCTAAGTCAGAGGTATCAAAGTAGCATCTGAATTAATACCAGGACTGAAGGTTTCCCAGCTTATATTGTTTTGTAATGAGATGGGCAATTTTATTCACTTCCTCTGTCAGGGGTTTTATAATGTTATGCCTGAATAACATATTGTTTTCTACTTAAATTATTATTATAACTTTATTATTTTTTCACAACAACATCATTTTGGTCTTCTTACCTAATTATTTATCAGCTTTTTCTCTTTATATCAAAGCATAGAAAAATTACCCAACTTGTGTTTAACAAATCTGAAACAACTCAAGTTAACAATCGCATAATAGTCAATTAACCTTAAAATCTAATTTGTGTGGGTTTTAAGGGTAATTATCTAAACACCCTGAAAACCCATAAAAACCTGAAAGTGAGTCTTTATTAAACTCCTGATGCCTTAAACAAAAAAAGCTTTGCAAGGACATGGACGTGCCTCTATTATCCACACTTGATCTCATTAAAATTCAACTCAACTTTACTACTCTGTTTGAATCCGGCTGAAAAGTCAGTCCCAAGATATTCATTTGCTCACTGTGGTATACCATCAACTTGACAATGGGGGAGAGACAAACCACCACAAGGGGGCAGCGATGTAACAAGGACCTCGGAAAGGTCAGAAAGGCTTCCTCATAAACAGACAAGAACAGGGAACATGGGGGTGATCGCTGAAGGCAAAGGAATGAGGCTTGGGCCGAGGAGGTGAATGAGGGGAAAAAAGGGGGATAGAGCAAAGTCAAATTATCAAAGAGCAGAAGAGAAAGATGAAGGAGAAAGAAATATGAAGAATGGACAAAGTACAAAGGACCTCTATGGCATGTACCCAAATATTGAGACAGCAGGAAATAACACAAGATTAAGGCCACTGAGTGACAAACAAAAGCAAGCTGCTCAAAAAAGAGAAATATAGCCAAAGACAACCCAGCTATCAATCACATGTAAGCTAAAAATGCTCAGGAGTCATTTGAATAGCAAAGCAAAATGCTCTTTTTAAATAACAAAACCATGCTGACATTTCCACTTTTTAACACAGGCTTTAGTTCAGGAAACTAAACCAAAAAAATAAATAATCTTTATCTGGACAGTTTACTAAATATATCTGTCTGCCACCACGCTTTGAATGGTGGTGCCGATAAACACAGATGTGAAACACGCACATAAACAAGAACTATTGGCCTCCCAGAGAGCTGCCCCAGTAAAACCACAGGTCCCAGAGGGAGGCGCCCTGGTATCTTTTAAGTTGACCCATTCTTTAAACTTACTCTGAGATATTATTACTATAGCAGATACGTGCCAGGAAATCACTAGAGAAGAAGACTCTCGGGCCACTGCTCTCCGTACCACAGCTGGTACGACCTGCCAACCTCAACATTGCATTTGTGGTTAACTCACAATTGTGTAGGTTTGTTTGGTTTTTTTGCCCTCTTACCACTGAATTTACCACCATACGTATAAAGACAACAAATAACGGCACCGATCAGAGTATTTCTAGTATTTCACAGTAACTACATCCCGTTACACTGCATTTACTGCATTTATGCTGTTCTATCAAACATTTTGAGTGTTTCATACCTCATGCTCTTCTGACACAAACACTGTCAGTTCCCCATTTTATGTGTGTTTGATAATCTGGTGGTCCAAATGTACACGCCCTGGCCTGTTTGTCTGCCCTAATAGCCCCTATTGAAATCCCCAGTGCTTGACATGCGCCTGTGCCTCATACTGTTTTTCTCCCTGGCTATGGCATCTTGGAAAGGGCAAACCACAAGGATGAACAGCCCGGTGACCAATGTGACACATGTGGCAGAGCAGAGACACACACTTATATAAAGTCTAGTATTTCTGAAGTACTCGTAACCAAAATGCAGCCAATTTTAACTAAACTCAGCGCACACTCACCCCACCCAATGCTGTGTCATTCTGACAAACCATGGCCAATAAACAGTTCAGTATCGTACAATCACACAAACGCACAAAACACTGCGATCCTGACTCAAGACTTCCTGTAAAATTCTGGGGAAGAAAAAAAACCAACCCTGCAACATTAAAACAATTACTTATTAAGTATAAAAACAGATCACTCATTACAGTGCTTTAAAGCTTGCCTGTACCCTCACACAGTAATTGGGTTTTCTGTGACATTTTTGTGTGTTTCACCTCAAAAGCTGCTAGTAATTACTCACGCGGATTAAACTGGAGACCGCAAACGGCCGTGATGCTGCTGCGCTCTTTTCAAGCTCCAAGTGGTGTTTATTAAGCTGATGTTTCAGGACCAAATGTTCAGTGTCCATAAAGTGCAGAATTTTAACTGTGACGGTCCTGCTGCAGTGGTTTCACATGAGTCATGCTGCTGTGTCCTGTTTGTCACTCGTACGCAGAGATCAGAGTGCTGTGCAGCATGAGTCATAAGAAATCAGCATCAGGTATATCATAACTCACTGTGTATCTGGATTCTGGTGCGGTTACTTATTCTATAGTCACAAAGAAAACTTATAAAGTAAACCAGAAGCTCACTGTTTGACTTTTGACTACAACTGAATTAGTTAAAATAGTCACACAGTTGTACCTACTATGGATTAGCTTAGAAGAAGGTTTAAATGGTATGTAATGAAGCAATGGCAATGGAGTGAGACTATCTAACCACTGTCTGTCCAACAACCGTCTCCAGCACCCCACTGCTCCTTCCCTCCCCTGGCAATGATGACCTCTTGTTCACACTGAGATAAGTGCAGGGGACTTACCCACGCCTCTGAAATGCTCCTCTACATCTCTGACACCCCAGTAGCTCTCTGTCAGACTACTTTGTGTCCACAGGTTCATCCTACCACCTATTGTGAAGGCACCAGCTCAGGGGATCTGTTGACTGTCAGGATAAGGCACCTTCTTTTTAACAAGGTCAGCTCACCTCAGATCCCTAGATTACATTAGATTACACTGGATTTAGGTAGGAAAACAGATTATTGAAACCCTAAAGTTCTGAAAGGAGAGCTCAATGCAGCCATTGACCACCTAAGACATCACATTAACACAAAGTGGTAATGTTAGGTCTTAGGTGGTCAAGACCAAATATAAGTCTATATTTGAAGTAACCTCTTTTTTGAACAGGATACATCACAGGCTCAAACCCTTGTGGCTGCTTTGGTTTCCCCGTGGCTGCAGAGGAAGCTCCAGCAAAGGTTTCTGATAGCAGAAAAGCACTGGTGGCTGATAAGAGGTGTGAACAGCAGTGTAAGCGAGCCACAGCAGGGGGTTGGAATGATGGACTGTCAGAGGTTAGAGGGTTACAAGACAAGAGAAGTGGACATTACAGAACTGTGCTGTGCCACAAATGAGCTGAAATGCACGGTGTGGAGGCCCAGCTGCTGCTGTTACTAAAACAGCATTTCAAAAACTAGGTCGCTTAAAGAATATTGTGGCCATCTGACGGCACACATCAATTCTTTTAATGATTTTCAATAAATACAAAATTATCTGTTTTGATGGGATACACATAGTACAAAATGAATATTGTTCATTACTCAACAAAGTCATATCTCGCGAGCAGAAGCAATATACTGTGTACATAGTTATTTTAACTAGATAAAGCTTCTTTTATGGCTGCTGTAGGTGTATTAGGTAAACTAAAGTACTAACCTAAGAACAAGATCTGACACATGAATACGGCAGAGGAGCACACTGTAAAAAGTACTGGTAGGACTTGATGTGCAGCTCTACACTTCTACTGAATCAAAAATCCACCATGTCACCTGATAAGGTCCCTTTGCCGAACCCCTCCCATCTGCTTCTTATCACACTGTCCCCCAACACACACACACACACACACACACACACACACACACGATGTGGACTGGTATGACCTTTGACACTTTAATCAACGGGCATTAAAGAGACTCTTAAACAGAACTGACGGGGTGGGCAGATTGGACTGACAGGGCGACTGGCTGGCTGGCTTAGAGGCTAAGTGGGATCCAGAAGCAGCGGCACTGAAATATCGTTGCCAACACTTTGACGATTGCAGAGGTGGTGGGAGAGTGTTGGCCATCACAGGGTTTACAGATTAGCCTTTATGAGTTCACTAGAAGGATCTTCCACCCTTTTAGGTTAGTCACACGTCACTTTCATGCCTTGTCCGTTTAGAGCCTGTCTAATAAAGGCAGGGTCTCTGTCAGTCAGAGGCAGATGGAGGAGAAAGGGTGAGAGTGATTTAATGATCCTGTAATGTTGGAGAACATAACAAAGCCGCCAAGCTCTACAACAAGAAAGATTACAAATCTGTACACCCACTTGCGTAAGAAAAACAGAGACACACTCACCAAAGTACAATGGTTCTGTGCAGATTTTCACCACAACACTCAGCATTTGCACATGTCTACACAGATAAAAGACTTTATCCTTTTGAATTTTAATGATTTGTAACAAGGGGTAAAGTGACAGCATGTGAAAAATATGCAAAGTGCACCAGGAGGACAATGGTGCAGTCACAAAGCGTGGCAATTAATCAGAGGGAAAATGAGAATTAGATCAATGTGTTGATATAGCCAGAATAAAGGAGAAAAGCCCTATAACTTATACTAAGAGAGGGTAATATTTCTGATTCATGTTGCAGTGTAATAGTGACCAAGCTTGAGGTCAACTAACGGTTAGGCCACCAAATGGATTTCCAACCAATCCACAAGATTTTACATTTCTCTTAAAAGCTTGAAACTGTGCATACTGCACTCTTGAAAATAAAAACAAGAAGTCAACGTAAAGGCCCTCTGGCAGCAGCCTTACACATGTTCAACGTGAACAAATAAGGGTTATCCCCAAATACATACCAGGCACATCACACCCCGATCCAGCTGCAATAAAGTGTTTCTGGCCACTAAATTCTGAGGGCTTTTAATTTCAAAAGGCTGCATGAAGTGTTGAGTTTGTGCTGAAGCGCTCATAGTGGCTGTATTAGGCTTCGGGCTTGAAGTAACAAATCTTAAGAATATTGCCTTAAATGAAAATCATGTTCTGTCATAATGAGTTGGGGGTTTTTTAATATATGGTCCATTATTTTTTATGGTCCGTTGCTAATTTTATGCATTTTTATGTCCACATTCTGTTAGCTGTGACACCATTATTGCCGGGCTGATAACACTCCCCGTGTTAGCATATATAGATAAGCTTCAAATGTTGGTCGGCCTATTAAAACCAAGACTGGAGAAGGCAACGATCTCACTGGTCTCTGTGAAGAGATCTTACTCACGGTACCAATTTGAAGTAAAGGCTCCTCTTGTTTTGCGCAAAGGCCTGATACCATCAAGGTGAATAAAAAACAATCACTATTTGAAGAAAGGCAGCGTTTGAGCAAAACTTACAACTGGATAAAATACCATTATGAGACCACTGTAGATCACAAAGGCTTGCAGAGTTCCTATGATTTTCAACAACCATTTGCAAATAAAACAAAAACAAACCCAGACACACCATTGATTTATCACAAACACTGATTTATGATTTCTGGGGTATTATCCATATCTCTTAGATATGAATTACTGAAAAATAAATGCCTGGTTTTATATCCCGTCTTTAATAAGCACACAGTCATACCCGATTTTCTGTATGAGGTAACAAGCCCCCATGAATTCTGGCCTACTGCACACAGAGCACCACACATGCAGCCAAGTCATCCATCTCCCCGTGTGCGGAGAAGCAGGCTGAATTTAGTGTCTGCACCTGGACAGAGATCTTCTGCCTGTCCAAAATCCAGGCCTCACAGTGACACTTTAAAACAGAGCAGACTCATTCGACAGTCAATCAGCGGTCTTCACTTCCTCTGCTCATGTTATCTGTCACAGCCCCCTCTCCCCCCTCCCTGCTCAAACACACTCATTCATTATCATTCGAGCGCTCTTTATTGTTTTGATATCACTAGCGTTGTGTCAACATTTCACGAGGTTGTGGATTCATGAGACGTGATTTCCATGAGCTTACGTTTTTCTTAAACAATGTCTCTTTTTATTTAATGAAAACTTCTACAGTGACCGGGAAATATGTAAAAAATATAATGTGGCATACGTACAAAAGTAGGAGCAGGTTGAAGAGAAAGTAAAGAGGCAAACCTGTAAACCTACAAACATCTACACATTTCCACATCTACATGTGTACACAGGCAAAAACAGACAACAGAACAGAGTTTTAAATGCAACCCACTGCATTCAAAATGCCCTTCAGTAACTAGGCAGTCTGCTTCCTAATTCAGGGACTTTTTTATTGCCAGCGGGACAGAACGACACACACTCGCTGTATGACACCGATGTCAAAGATGTGGTCTGCTTTTCCCAGACATACGTCGGGAGGATCTGAGGCCTGACACCCTGGAGCAAAGCCTCCATCTTGGCTGTACAGTTCAGGCTCACAAAAGCAAAGGCGTAGCTGGGTGTCAGACCTCCATCTCAGCTTAGACAGTTTATGCTGAAAACTGATTAAGCCATTACACACATCATGTGCACAGCCTCACATTAGCCACAGCTTTCAAAACACTGGATCGTATTTCGTGGTCAATTGTTTTTCTTATTAATTTTGGTAATGAGTGTGTTGCCAGTATGGTATGTCTCTCTCTCTCTCTCTCTCTCTCTCTCTCACACACACACACAGATATAAAAAGCAAAAAAGTGCTGCTGAGTCATGAAAAATGGCAACTCCTGAAAAATAGAGAGACACAAAGGCCTTTAGACCCCAAAAATGCTGATAAATATATCTGAAACACAGAGTTACAGCAAAGGCTAAAGAAGATAAACACAAGAAGCTCCACAATAGCAAAGCCATTTCATGGAAAACCAGCTGTCATCAGCATACAAGTGGGGAAATTAAGGTCATGGCTGGACATGTTTGAGCATGTCTCTGAGCTACATTATGTAATAAAGATGGGAAAAACAGGCAGCGAGGAGAAAATTAATAGGTGCTCAGAGTCAGAATGACAACTGGCACTAAAAGTTTAGTTGAGCTGGAGATGACCAGTCACAAGGCCTTGCATGGCCTTCAGAAACAATAAGGCTCAAGTTACCAGGAGAGGCTGAGGGGCAAAGGGAGGAGGATGCTCTCTTCACCCAAGACACCATAACTCTCACTGGGCCAGAGCCTCTGTCACTAGATGCTGCTCTGGTTGGAGCTCCCAGTAACCTTTTAAATCAGTTCCCATTGACAACTTCCATTAACATTCCTGCCCAACCTGGCAGGCAACTGAACAAAGGTTAAGTGGGGCAGAGCGGAGTGTAGGCTTTGGGGCTGGTGGTAAAATCTGGGACTAGGGTTAAGAAGAGCATATAGGTGAAGGAAAGAAAAGAGGGAAAAAAGCCAGAGAGTGAGGGAAGGTAAAGACCAGAGAGAGTGATGGAGGGCTACAGAGTGGAGAAAGCCACAACAGGGATCTGGAACTGGTCTGTATTTGTGTGCAGAAGAGCACAATGGGAACTGATTTATGCTCTGTCAGAACTGGTTTCTGAGTCACGCTGTTGAACCAATTTAGAAATGTTTATGACTGATCCCAATAGCCACACTCAAAGTTGAAGTGTTAAACCTAGCAACATAAAGTGTGGGGAAGATGTGATATTGATTAAGCGTGGAAATAAGAGTGCATATTTTCAAACTGTTTTTCCAGACTGGCGTTCAGGAACAAATTAAAAAAAAAAACTGGAGAGAGTTCAAACCTGTAGCATACTTTCTCACAACAGGTGTCAGCGATTTGCCTGAGCACTGAAGCCCTCAAAGCTTTAACAAGTAACGCCAAGTATTTTCTGCTGTTACTAAGGTCATGTGTCTCTGTGTGAATGAGTGAGATAGGAAAAGAAAGAGAAGAAACAACAAATGCACAAAAAAAGAGAAAAGAAAAGGCACAGAAATCAGTGGCTGTAGACAGCCTGGGTCACTTGATATAAACCATACTTAGCACACAACCATTATAATATAGCATAGCGTGAGGGCAAACACTTCCAAGGTGTTTGCCCATTATTAAGGGGGTGTGTATACTTAAATCACGTTTAGTCAGATGAAAATGCCAGACACACAAACAAAAGAACTCTTTGGAAGTGCAGTGGTTTAATTAGCTTTTTATTATGACACTTTGGTTGCTATGACACAAAATACACACAGAAGACGTGTTGCACAGCACAAGATTTTAACTTACAAATCCTAATCTAATAGACCCACAACAAACAAAATGTATCAATATTGCGGTCACTAGTACTCAGATGCTGTGGGATCAACTTCTCGTCCGTTTAAGTTAGGATGTGATTGTTGTAGTGTTTGTGCTGCCCTTTCTCTACCATAATTGGACAGCTGGCTAAAAAGTGACAGTGAGGAGAGCAAAAGCAAAAACAGACAAGTAAACAAAAAAACACACACAGCAAGCCACTGAGCTCCTCTTAGCGCTGCCTGTGTTTTTATCTCGTAAAAATGTGGAGCTCCTATTACAAAGGAGTGAAGAAGTGCACCTGCCTCAGAGAGGAAATAAGAGTTTGGGTGCAAATGCCGCATAAAAAAAATAAAATCAGCTTTTGTCACTGATGGCCTGCACTACCACACGACTTTGATGGTTCTGCTGAGTGTGGCTGTACCAAACACAACATTTGTATTAAAACCACCACTAGTCTCTTGGAGAAAAAGCTACAAGCAAAGAAACTGGCGACACACACACACACACACACACACACACACACACACACACACACACACACACACACACACACACAGCTGGTCAGTGTGACCACCAGTAAAAACACTAAAACATGCTTTTGTCATCTTTTATGCAGTTGGAAGGTGCAGAACATTACAGACTGCAGCTTTAAATCTTTAAATAATTTCAGCTGCCAATCATTCTGCTGTAGTGAGCTGGTCGAACCTGCATATACTTAGTCATCTCAGCATGACTCTTAGTTCTTTTATGGGAAATGACGCCAATGATGTTCCTGTGTGGTCTGTGGGGGGACTATGAAGACAAACGAGAGCTCTATATACAAAACACGAAGACTTGCAGAGGAGATAAATACGTGACGATACAGTAAAGACTGGGAAGCCATTTTTCATTCTTGAAACAAATCACAATGGTTTTCAGTGACAGAAAGAAATATGCTTTGAACAACAGAAGACCAGGATATGTGGCAAACAAAACCCTGCAGAATCCAACTTCTGACTTTCTTCTGGTGCTCTCTAACAGATGATGCTGAAACGTGTCCTTTGCCAGCAGCCTCAAAGGAACTCAAAGATCCTTGTAATTGGTACTATTGAGATCATTCTGTTTGTGTGAGTAAGTGTGTGTGTGTTTAAGCATAAGCCAGTTATATGGGAGAATTCAACATTACTGAAGGTTGTGTGTGTGTGTCACATTCCATTCCTGACTGAGCTTCACTCACCCCCCCCCCCCCCCCCTTTCCCGCCCTGTTTCCTAAAAACCGTTTCTTTTATTTACTTTCCCTT
>VOQJ01010966.1:21808-32926 GCA_015052665.1 Apistogramma diplotaenia
GCACACATTTTGTGTATGATGTGACACAAATATGGAAACCGAAATGAAGTCAAAGCTGGTAAAAGTTGGTACCAAGTTTTTGTGGGATAGAAAAGACGAATTTGGAAATACCTTATATTTGTTAAGTGATTTAAGAGCAGCACAAACCTGTTTGAAACTCAGCATATAAATCCGTGTCTATTGCGTTGCAGTTGACACTGTGTACTGTGGAGGAAATAGGATACACCAATTGTTGGAGACGCACCTGTTGCAGTTTTCTTGGCCAGTTCATTTTTTTGTTCTTTGTTTCGATCTTCTTTCTAAGAACTAGAACTGACAGCTGAAAGAAGAAGTTGAAGACTTGTCTCCATAATTTTAGTTACAGTATAACTGCTTTGATCCTTTGATTTTTCATACTAATGCTGCTGGATTGCGGCTGTCTCTGCGCTCTGGACAGCTTTAGCTTTAGCCACTTTGATTAGCTTCTTTCAGCGGGGTGAGAGTGGCTGCTGTTACAGTTTTGGTGGTATTGTTTACTTTGATGAACTTTGTGTCGGGAGCTTCCACACTAATGACTTGTTAACTTACTAGCCTGTTTCATGCATGTGTTGCATGAAACAGACTGACTCATAACTGCACATACCTGAAGCTGATTGGCTGGTCACTGCTCAGGGAGGATGCTGGAAATGATCTGATTCATATTCCTGGCCGATCGATTGGTGCATTTCTTCTTCTTGTCTCGGTCCTGTGCTCCACAAAGAGCGTACAGCAAGACATGCAGGTGTCTAATGTTGCAACTGATCATTAGACCACAGCTTCAACTGGTTCTTGATGACTTTTTTTTAACTTCTCACTGCCGAAGACACCAATCAGCAATGCCAATTTAACCCTGGAGACAATGATTTTTGAATTTACCTGTTGTTGAATTTGTGTGTGTGTGTGTGTGTGTGTGTGTGTGTGTGAGTGTGTGTGTGTGTCTCCTGTCAGAGGCACACATATTTTGCTGGGTTTGAGTTTTTCTGTCAGTGCAGAGCTAGATTGAGTTTGCAGGCTATAGGTTATTGATGCTGAGAGACAAAACACACACATAGACACAGTTATGTGGACATACACACACACACACACACACTTTGTGCTCCTAAACCTGACAGTTCTATCTCCACGAGCAGACTCTCAGGCTCTTGTTCTTGCCTCTCTCTTGTTCTCCCCTTTGTACCTTAATATATGTGTGTGCATTTACGCAGCTCGATGTGGATGGTTATTCTGTCGTAAGCCGTTTCCACACATGAACCTTGAACAATTTCAGGAGAATCAGGTCAGGAGATTTTCCACACTTGTACACAGGAAGCAGGAAATAGTCCTTCCACACTGTGAATGTTACCAGCTTTTGACTCGCTGGCACAGAATGAAATCCCACAGACTGCGTTCTCACGTGCACCTGTGTCAGGTGATGTCTGAAAAGGTTCAGGGCTGCAGAGCCTGTGTGAAGACAGCTTCATTGAGCACACCATAGGTTTGAAAAATTTCATTGATCATCTCCTCTCCCCACAGGAATAAATAAGAGTGTGAGATTTTGTTTTATATGAGTTTAGTTAATGCCAAGACAAACTGAAAAGGTTTATTGTCATCATGTGTTTAAAGTTCACATCATTGTTATGCGCAGTGAATAAATGGATGAATGGATAGTCATAATGGATGCATTTTATAACTGCTTCACCCACATTTCTTGAAATGTAAACTTTGAGGATAAAATTATTACATTTTTGTCATCAAAGGTCCACGATGAGATGCTGACCTCAGGAACACTTGGAAGGAATTTCTCTTTACAGCTGCTACTAGAATTCACTGGGACTTAAGAATGATATGTTCGGAATTAGGTGGTCAAAGGTAAATGTCTCTGTGACCTTTTACTTCATATGAGTCTGGACCAACACTGGATTTACACTACAGCTTTAATGTTTGGCAGAAGCACACAGCCGCGGGGCAGTAATTCCAGTGTCTTATAGTTGCATAGAAAAGTTCGAGCTTCCTGTTGCATCATTTTCTAGCCTGACATTGTTTGACATATTTGGTATCTTTGGAAACTCATAATGCTGACTAGAATTTAAATTGAACCTCTTCGGGTTTCAGCAAAGCTCGGCTGCACAGCATGCATCTGTAATGATGGTCCCGGGGAAAGGCCTGTAGAGTGCAGAGGTTGACAGTTTTTTATGAGAGATTCATGGTCCTGGACGAGATGTGGGGCCTGTGGTTTGCTGTGCCTGGCACCCGCTACCTGGTCTAGACAAGACTGAAACACAGTTTTCAGCCTCATAGTCTGCTCAGTGTTAGCAACTCCAGAGAAAGGCTGACACATACTTTATATAAGCCTCTATACCCCAATAGAAATCTATCAGATATTCCTGAGAATTCTGAAACAGTAGCAGAAGCACGTCGGCCAACGGCGGCCATTATGGGGAAATGCAAGGTGCAGCCGCCGAGTTGTCCACTACACAGGTCACGATACAACCACTGGTTGCTAGGGAAAAATGCATATTCCTGACAGTTTAAACAGTTTCAGTTCGTATGGCACTTTTCACACTTTCACTACAACCCAGAGAGGAGCTGGACAGTGTTTGTAGACAAGCAACCAAAGCAATCACAAGGACATTTTTGCCAAGTGCTCAGGGAAGACACCCATTTCCCTCATGAGCGGTGGTTGCCAGATGGTTGCAGACCAGTCTCTGTGCCTGTGTGACTGGCCTAAAGTGATCAATGGGTCGGCTGAATGCTGATTGGTCGAGAGGCTGGAATAGAATGAACTGAGTTAGACGACAGCGACATAAGCATGTTTTTTACCACATTTGTTTACCATTTGGATTCTGAAGCTTTCTGAATTAACCATCGAGACGGATTTCTTCGCTGTGCAGCAGTGGGAGCTGACAAATATCACTGAATTAATGCTGTAGAAATTGGAGAATTGGAGAATTCAAAAGCAAGTTCTGAAACCTTCACACTCCCATCCCATTAGTCTGTTGTACAGTATCACATACCTTATTATGATTTTTTAAAAAAAACATACATAACGAGGATCATGAAAGAAAGTGAGAAGCAGGATTTGGCAATTATAACTTTAAAGGTCGATGTCCTTCATAGGAATTTCATTATGCAAGCGGCAATGAATACCTGCACCTGTGAAATGAAATTATTTGCTCCTGATTTTCACTCTACTGTACCTCTGATACATCAGAGCATTTCATTGCTACTTTCCCCCATTAATGTGGCATTCGTGTTCTTTTCGTATCTCTTCCGCTACTATATATATATATTCTTTATTTTTATTCGCTTTCTAGAGGAGCCAATAAAAATGACGCTGACGCTGGGTGGCAGTAATACACCGACTCCACTGCTGGGAGCGGAGAAGAAAAAGAATGACAATGTACACTGCTCAAAAAAAAAATGAAGGAACACTTTTTAATCATAGTGCAGCATCAAGTCAATTAACCTTCTGGGATATTGATCTGGTCAGTTCAGTAGTAGAGGGGGTTGTTAATCAGTTTCAGCTGCTTTGGTGTTAATGAAATTAACAACAGGTGCATTAGAGGGGCAACAATGTGACAGCGTCCAAAACAGGAATGGTTTTACAGGTGGAGGTCACTCACATTTCCCCTTCTCATCTTTTCTGACTTTTTTTTTCACTCGTTTTGCATTTGGCTAGTGTCAGTGTCACTACATGACATGAGGCGATACCTGGACCCTACAGAGGTTGCACAGGTAGTCAAACTCCCCCAGGATTGTGCATCGCTACGTGCTTGTGCCAGAAGTTTTGCTGGAGACAGGCAGTTACTGTAGGAGACCTGAACAGGGCTTTAGCAGGACCAGAATCTGCTCCTTTGTGCAAGGAGGAACTAGCTGAGCACTGCCAAAGCTACAAAATGACCTCCAGCAGCCACAGGTGTGAATGTCTCTGACCAAACAATCAGAAACAGACTTCATGAGGGTAGCCTCATGGCCTCTGGTGGGCCCTGTGCTCAGTGCCTGGCACCGTGAAACCTGATTGGCATTTTCCTTAGAATTGGCAGGTCCAGGCTTTTCACAGATGAGAGCAGATTCACCCTGAGCACATGTGACACACGTGAAGGGGTCTGGAGAAGCTGTGGAGAACATTATACTTCCTGTAACATCGGTCGGTGGACTGGTTTGGTGGTGGGTCATCGTTGGTCTGGGGAGGCATATCCATGGAGGGACTCACAGACCTCCACAGGTTAGGCAACATCACCCTGACTGCTATTAGGTTTTTGATCAAATCCTTGGAGCCATTGTCAGACCCTATGCTGGTGCAGTCAGTCCTGGGTTCCTCGCCTCATGCAGGCAGTTTCTTGAGAATGAAAGAATGGATACAAATGACTGGCCCCCACACTGCCCCGCCCCCCTGATGCAGCCATCGAAGCGTGAGTATGTGTGTGTGAATGTTAGAAAGTGCTTAGGTATAGACAGGTATGTGATTGGGTGAGTGAGACTTGTAGTAAGAAAGCACTTTGAGTGCCCAGCTGAGCAGAAAGGTCCTGTATAAATATCAGTCCATTTATTTTCAGATGTTCTGAGTGATGATAATTTTACTACATGTGCACTCTGGATTTAACTGCATGTTCATGCAGTCTGCAGGCTTGTATATGTACAGTATATGCTAGGTTTTCATTTGTGACAAAGTATGTGTGTATATGCATGAATATAAGTGTGTGTGTTGTGAAGTGAGACGGGCCAGTTGTAGAACGGTAGAATAAAGTATTCAGTGGCGATTAAATGAGGGTTTTGTTCAGTTTGCTCCAGATGTTGAGTCTGTGTGTTTTATTTTTACATTCTTGGCCTGCAGCCCATATATATTTTGGAATGGGCAAGGAGTAATAATATCAGTGGAAAATGCTGCGGTCTGGTACCTTTTAAATAACATTTCCTCCTTTTTCTGCTGCTGTCCTGTTTTTCTTTCCATGTTGTCTTTTATTTGGGAATGAGTTTTGAGAGGTGATGTTTAGAAAAGCGCTGAAATGAAGCTGGCTGCAGGGTTCAGGGAATCACTGGAGATCTCTCCATGAGCGCGCACACACGTGCTCAGAACACGTAGAAACCACACACACGCACACACTGTTGCTGCTAAAGAGGAAGAAGTTTAGTTCCTAAATGAGAAAGGTCAGACGGGCGCTCTTACGTTATATGGTGGCTCTCTTTAGGTTGTGCGTAGTGGGAGATGCAGTTGTACTAATATTTAGCTCCGTTCCCTTGGCCGGCAGAAGGAATTATACCAAAAGTGCTCAGGGACCCACATTTTGGACTTACCGTTCCTTTATTTCTGATTTATTTCAGAACAAATCTGGGCCGAAGCGGCCTAAAATCTGCACTAGAGCAGTTAATGGAGTTGTAAAGTTGGGGTAGGCTCCAGGGAAATATAACCGCAAGATTTAAAAAGTTCTCTCCGTCTGTCAGTCTGTATGCACCCATCTCTCCCTTTCTGTCCTGCGGTGGGGCCACCCCTGTTTGAAAAACCTCACTTCATAGTCAAAATAGAAAGTTTGTCCTGCATTTGTGCACAGTACAGCATGCTTGACTCACGTGCCCATAGATTTTCCATGATAGAACATAGAGTGCGTGAACCCAAAAGATTGACTAAAGCAATAATAACACAAGTCTGTTTCCCAGTATTTGACATTCTAAGAATTGCTCTTTACATTGTTTTCTACAGCGACGTGCCTGTTATGTAATGTTTGTTTATTTTCTGACCTTGAAATTTGCTTTGTGCATTTATGTGGTATCAAGTGCAAAGAGCACTGTGCACAAACTCTTTCCTGTACAATGCCATTGTCCAGCACTAATGGATGCACTGAGTCACGTCCAAGCCAGTAGATGTATAAACTGATTTGTTTTGTTTGTTTTCAAAAAAGGGGAAGAAACATCAGGAAATCAGTCTGGATGTGTCTATAGATTAGCACAAATGATTTTTACAGTATCTGTTGTCCATAGCAACTTTGCATGGAAAATCATTTGAAGGCAGCAGGAGATGTTGATGTGGAAAGTGCCACACCAGGGCATCAGCCTCCAACAAAGTAACCCTGATCACTGCTACCACGTACAGGAGCAGACGGTAACAGTAATCCAGGCCGTGAGTTTGACTTCATGCCAGACCACTTTGTGCACACAAATCACCAGATTGCTACGTAGTTTTATGTGCTAACCCTGTCTTTTTACTGTAACCTGTCCCAGACTGGCATTGTATTCTAAAATGTATCCACATTACAAAACATTTTGCGCTGAACAGCAAGACTAGTTTTCATGATAGGTTCACCTGCAGAAGCCCATTAAGGATTAGCTCAAATGTTCCACTGAAACTGAACTTCAGCTTCAGCATGGAAACAGGCTAATGCTACAGTCACACTAGCAAAAAACAGTGTTGGGAGAAATGAAATGAAATGAAATCATTGCCATGTGCAGGAAACTTGCAATCTTGTTGCCTTTGATACGGATGTTTCTTAGATGGGGATCGGGCAGGATGGTAATTTAACTGCAAAATAAGTACAAGTGTGTTTTTGATTAATATGGTCAGTGACTTATACCTCAGCATTTAGCTGTACTTGTGATAAGGGTGTCTCTCTTTTTTAGTTCCTACCTGTCTGCTCCGCTGATTCAGTTCTTCTGACGCTCCATTTCACTGGGTGACCTGTCTAAATGTTATCTGCAGAGAAGCAGGTGGATGATACGAGTGCACACCTTTGTGCACCTTCTGTGCCCGAGCGTTCTGGACGTGGCAGCGAGTGTCTCTGCATTACCTGCCGTGATTGAAATTATTACTCACCACCACTGCAAGAGTGTTGTGCCAAACTGATTACCCTTAGCTCAGGAAGATTCCTGCATTCACTGTCCTGCTTTCTTTTCCAGTGGTTTTATAACGACGACCAAGTTATCAAAACTGTGCAGTGCTTAAGCAATGACCAGCCCCTAGAAGAGAAGAGTGTATTGAGAAGAGGAGCAACTCTCAACTTGCAGGGTGGTGGAGGGAATTGAATGAGTGTTATTGAATGAGAAAAGGGAGAGGTGTTGCTGCACTCATGGTTTGCCTAGGACAGAAACGGTGGGAGGGTGGTGGGGCAAAGGTCAGCAGAGAGGAGTAACGGTGGGGGGTGGGGGGGTGGGAGGGGTGGTGAAGGATGAGGGAGTGAGAAAGAGACAGCATCTGGAACCAGAGCCTTTCCCAGCCAAGTTACATTTGTTTAGTCTAAACGAAGAGTGCAGGGGAGCAGCAGGGAAAAAAGTAAGGCCAAGAGAATTAAAGCATTCAGGAAGAGAGAGAAGAAGGAGATTGTGTGTGTGTTACTGCATTCTTCTGTCAGCGTGGAGCTTCGTTTCAGCAGTTTGTGCATCGCCTCTTGTTGTGATTTGCATTCCTGATTTTAATGCCAACACCCACAGACTCAGTGGCCACTCCCCGAAACACTTTCGAAAACGAAGCGAGTCGTTGCAAGCAAAACGTTTCATCAGGCAGATGTAAAATTCACCGTTCATGATGCTATTATCCAAAAGCTAATTGGGATGCTGCGAATAAAGATGATGACGCCCAGATGGACAGAATCGGTAATTACTTTACGAAGCAAATTTCCAGAACGGAGCTTTCAGATAATGTGGTTGAATGTGGGAAACCTTGCCGCTGTACTGTATCGCAGTCACCTTGTGCTGACAGTGGCCTGAATCACAGAAAATCAAGGCGAAATCAATAAATAAACAAATAAAAACATTGTTTTAAGGTATATGTGTGCACTTGTTTAGTGTGTCCAGTGCTCTCACCTCTCTCCTCCCCCTTTGCACCATATTAAGGCTTCAAGGGAGGTCAGCTCCTCTTGACCTCTGCGTTCCACAGCAAGGCACCATAGCTGGGCCACACACTCATGTGCACCCAAACACTGCATGCACAAAGACACCACACACACACACATGCATGCATATGCAGTGTCTCACCTCATAAAACACCATACTAAAAACATTAAAAGGATTGCTATAAGCAGACGCCTCAAGATTGCTCTATGGTTTAAAAAAAGGGGGTGGGGGGCTACTTTTAAAGCAAGGTGTGCCGAGGCACATGTCATAGGGAAACAGAGCAGTAGAGCTCATGCATCTAAAGTCATCCAGAACAGAGGTCAGTGCTTTCACCTATCAGGGTGTCCCGAAGCCTTCGTTTTCTAGAATGTACAAACACAGCTTTGTTTGGCTGGAATTTGGTTGTGTGCTCCATGAGCATTCCCCGGCCCCTCACTCAGTGACCTTTGGCCTCTAGATACACACAAACACATGCGCACACAGTGATATGTGGGGATTTCTAGGTTATACAGTGTACAACAACAACAGGCACAGCCAGACAGGACATGAGCTGAAACTGAGCTCAATGCCAGCTTTTATTCCCTAATAAGCTGCTTCTGGGTTTGTCCATGCATACAGTAGCACTGTGTCTCGGCTCTCATACTTCTCTTAGTACAGTACACTCCCATGTGGCACACTAGGTGCTGCGCTTACTAGTGTAGTGTGGAATTTTAAAAGGGTAGCGGTGTCTCAGCTCAAACGCGGCAAACTGTGCACTTGCCGCACAATGTAATCGCAGCCTGTGACTGCGTGCGTCGCGTTCACCGCGAGACGATCACAAATGACACCTCGGCCCATTTAAAGTGCCGTTTGCCGGCTAGCGGTGGCATTACAAACAGCAGCTCTTCCGCAGTCAACTTTCTGAGGGTTACAAGCACACAATCGAGGTGCCCGTCGTGCCTTTCATGCTGTCACACATGCTGTGAACATACTTACGCGCTCAAAATAGTAAGCACTCACGTGGACGTACTGTATGCAACTGTGGCTCGTGTGTGTTTCCTTATATATGCGTTTTCATTTGTTTCTGAACATTTTCGCGTAGAGTTTGTGTGAAGGCTGATATGGTAAGTGACATCAGTTTATGGGAAATTGCAGCTGGGGACCTATTGAACAGAGTAAAGTGAGTTTTTTGTGTGTTTTTTGATGCCAATCTATATAGCTCCATGACCTGTGGCCCAGAGTCTTGTCTGTGACCTCATCAAAGAGAGACAAGAAAACAAGCATCCCTCTTGAGGACGGCGGTCATTCATCATTCCATCTTTGTCCCTTTTTAGAGCCTTCTGTCCGTCATGAGGAGAAATCAATGTCTTAAAAGGATAGAAAGAGACACAAAGATACAGACACAAAGAGCACACTCTCCCTCGCACATGCACACGCTCTGCCATAACGAAGCACAAAGAGGGAGAATCTGTGCGCAGCGCTACTTTATGAGTTTTCTGTGAGGCTGAAGCCATTGTTTGTACTCAAAGCACTTGACCTTGTTAAGAAAGGAATGAAACATTTTTGCAGCACTGCATTTAGAACCTCAAAAATGGACTGGTCTCATTGTCCACACTGAAAGTTGTTTATGACATGAGAATGTTCTTTGAATTTTTTTGTGTACATATTAGGTAAAATGACTGCAGTTTTATTTCTTGGGTACAATACTCGGATTTATCTTCTGCATTGGGTTTTGCACTTTTGTGAGTGACTGTAAGCTGTAAGATAAAGAACAGATAAAGAACCTCTTATGTGAATCCTCTACATGTGATGAAAAATACCTCCGACTTTTATGGGGTTTTTTTATTATTATTGTGTGCTTGTTGGTGGCTGTTAACAAGCAAAAGTCAAAACCGCCAGCCAACAGCTAGAGTTAGCCAATCAGCCAAAGTGCAACCCTGTACTTTATATTATCATAATATTCAGGTATGTCTTCGTATATACGGTACTCGGCTTTTCTTTGTCCTCCTACATTCATACAGTAAATATTTGGTATGGTTGTGGTGGTATGATTTGTAATTTGAGATGTCTTGCACATGTTGAGCAACGTTTGTTGTACAGAGTAATCTACTGTGTTTTTCATTTTTTAATTTCAGTGTATTTTAGTAATGATAGTGATTTTAGTAATGATTCATTTCAGTTAATTATTGAAAATATGTATTTGCTTTATTTATGTACGTATGATGGTTACACAGTTTACAATATGTCTTTAAAATTAATACACTAAAGAGTTTTATTCCTCGAAATAACAACCAGCTGGGAAATATAAACTGTGTCGAGGAAAAGTTCTCCGTGATACCTGCAGGAATGTGAATATGCTTTCGTCAGTACGTAGTGTGAAAGAGTTAACAAAATCTCTACAGACAGTATATTTAAAAACATGGATGTAGCCTCTGGGGTATGAAAAGTATAGCAAAAGTAAATATAAAAGTGCATTCTTCTTAAAGGCCAGCAGAGGGCGACTTTTTGGGTTGACAAAGGAAGTCCACCTGGATTAAAGTGTTAGCGTAGCATTCTGGGAAACTCTTGGCTACTCTGTTCACATAACTTGGGATGTGTCTGGCTTCTGGTGCAGACAGAGATTATTTGACTCTAAAACGTTTTGACATTTTGGTAAATATCATCCCCCTTTTACACTCCATGATAACTGTCTACCTGCAACAAAAAAGAAAAACAAGCTCAAATGTGATTGGTCATTAGAACTTAGGCCAACAAGTGGAGTACAAATGAGAAACGTTCCAGTATGAAAAATCCCACCTGTACATTTTGATTCTGCAAATTCATGTGCAGATTTCTGCTAATAGAGATTAATGAGAAAATTATCCAGCTCTGCACTTGATTTATTACTTCAATAAACATTTTTTCTATTGAATTTGTGGTCTCATTTGTTGTTCATTTTGTAAGCCATGATACCATCCAGAGTAAAATAAACGATAAAGCAGGTATTTCTAGGTCTAAATTAGGAACCCTCTGAAAATGAATGTTTTTTCCACATAATAATAAATGTAATAAATAAAATCCTTGATAGAGTACATTCATAAAGTTTTCAAACACTTTGAACATTTCTTTATTATTGCCAGGTACATTTTAAAATGGATTCATTTCATTCTTGTTCCACAGCACTCTGCAATGACAAGACCGAGAACAGATTGTTCATTTGTTGAAATGTAGTTCAATTAAGTTCATTACTGTGAATGCTCTCGAGCATTCACAGTATAGTTCTTCTAATCTTTATGCTTATTATTACTGTGAATGCTCTCGAGCATTCACAGTATAGTTCTT
>VOQJ01010986.1:3795-29214 GCA_015052665.1 Apistogramma diplotaenia
GACATGTTGGTGTGATTGCAGGTTAGATTAGATGACTGACACCACATATTCTGCTGCGTAAGAAGCCATGGCCAAGAGAGCGTCTCCTTAAGGCAGATCGATTATAATTTTTTCCCCATTTCACTCATATATATTTTTTTACAATGATAAATGATCATAGTAAACACTGGAAAAGTTTAAAATGAGGTAAGCCTATGTACAAAAGCTCAGGCTGCCCTAAATGCTTAAACAGTTTTTCTGTTCTTGTCTCTGTATGTCAGTGAGAGCAAATATCCTTAAAATGATTATTTCAGGCCCACAGCTCCGACCGTGAACACAGCAGTCCCACACGTCTGCTGCTCAAGCCTTCTGTTGTGGGGGGGCAGCAAATCAGAAGTCTTTCTAAGCAGTGGATGAACTAAAGGGGCTACAGCACAGCCACTGATTAAATATATAGTGACATTTCTGAGCTGTGACTAAGCTCAAGTCAACTCAGAGAATGAAAATACGAAGCTGGCAGAAGCATAATAAGCCCACCTTTAATTTCAAAGAGATGGAATTTACTTTAACCCAAAAAAATATCTGGGCTGTTTTTTTTTTCTTTTCTTTTTGGTTTTCATCTTTTTAAAGAGAGGATATAATGTGGTTACTATGTACATGTTTTTAGAGCTGACGTCTGCTAGATGAAGTTTGATTTTGAAAGGATAAAGATGGATGACAAACAAAAAGAAAAACCCATGAGTGTCTTAGGAAGGTGGTGGGCGGCTCTACTGGAAGTTTGGAACAACATGTATATTCTGTCATTTGGTGTTTTCATGGCAGTGGTGGAAAGTACTGTCATCGGCCCCAAATCTCCGGTGGGTGTTCAGTTTGGTTAAGCTCTCATAATTGCTGCATGACACCCACACACCCAAGTGATGGGGACATAATTATGCTGGAAGGACCACTGTCATCTGTCACAGTTAGTCAGCTTATAGATTAAAATATTATTTAAGTAAAATGTAAGTGAAATATTTAAGTAAATGTGCCAATATGATGATTATGTAAGTATCATATTTGATATTCTCATTCTTTAAAATCAAATTCTTAATAAATTATCATTGGTTGTGTGGAATGTGGATTAAGTTTGCAGACCCAAGAATGGGAAGCAGAACATAAAGTGAACATTTAACATCTAACAAAGGAAGGACGGAAGGAAGGAAGGAGACAAAACACACCTGAAAACTTTCAAGACAACAAGTGAGGGAAGTAAAACTAGACAAGGCCAAATGGCTACCAAAATAAAACAGGAAATGAGAAAACTAATTAGCGAAACAAGATTAACTTGGTAAAGATGATACAAGAAGATGGACAAAAGACAACAAAAAAAAACAATGAACAAAAGACAAACACTGAGTCAAGACTGGGACAGAAAAAGAGCTAATTAACAATAAATTCCTCCAAAATCATTAATGAACAGAGATTAGACAACAAAACTATAAAACACACCACATAAGCCCACATAAAGCATTAGAAAATAAGCAAGATGTCTAAATTTAATTTAGAAAGAACAACTCTGTGAATAGAAAACTAAGTACTAACTAGATCCTAGACACAGAAAACTAATCCAAAAGATAACTTAAAATGCAAGACTCAAAAGATGAGCTAAATATATACTTATGGGCCACCAGGGAGATATAATAAACTCCCAAACATGAATCATGCTCAAAACTAGAGGCGACTGTTAATTGTGATTTGGCGCTGTATAAATAAAATTGAATGAACTCAAAATCCCGGTTCAAGTCCCAGGGACCATGACAGAGAGACGGCCGGAGTGCCCGGAGAAAACCCACGCAAACACAGGGAGAACAAGCAAACGCCACACAAAACGGCCGAACTCAGACCTTGTGAGGCAACAGTTCTAACCACCAGGCCACCGTACCGCCCTCCATTTTTCCTTCATCGCAACTTTAATGAGCAGAGAGAGGAAACCGACCAGAAATATTTTTTTTTCCTGATTATGTCATAACCAAAAAGCCTACTGCGTAATTCAGGCCTTTCCATAACTGCACAATCAAAATCCACAGTAAGTTGAAGGAGAATTACTGCTTTCAGTGGAGCTGGTAAACAGAAAAAACTCGACATCAACACTTGTAATCAGCACACACACACACACACAACCTCACTGGCTCAGTAGTGCTTGTGTTCGAGAAAAATTCAGAGGACATCACTTCTCTGCTTACATGTTTGTGATTTGTGCCGTGCTGCTTCAGGTGTGTGTCGGTATCCTCTGGGGATGTCAGGAGGACAGATACAGGACGAGGACATCTCTGCTTCCAGCCAGTGGTCTGACACCACCGCTGCTAGATATGGCAGGTAGGTGCAAACACACACACACACACACACACACACACGTTTCATAGCATGTTTACCCTGAGAATGAGTGTATGTGTGTGTGTGGATGGTTTATCCTGCAAGGTGCCTGTTTATTTGCAGTAAACCACAGACTGGGGTATCAGTTCTAACCTACAGCCACATGATTAAGGGGGCGTGTGTGTGTGTGTGTGTGTGTCTGCTGTAGAGCTTGGGTGGCCTTCAGTAAGTATCAGGATAATGATGTAATATACTTTCCCCATCCATCCTGGCTGTAGCTGCAGCCTTGCCCGGCTCCCTCCTGCTCCTGTGCCAGCCCCTTGCCCAAAATGAACACTTTAAGATGAATTTACGATGCAGTCTTTCGCCAGAGTGTTTTCATAGCAGGCTTTAAGACCTGAAATCCAACACTGCACTCACGTCTGCTTTCCTCTCACCTTTTTCTTCTCCATCCTGCTCTAATTTTTCTGCTCCATTGCCCTTTTCCCTTTCCTGCTGTAATTCTAACGTGCACATCCACCATCATTTGTCCTCCTCTCTCCCTCCCTTTCTCTCTGTCCAGGTTGGACTTCGAGGAGGGTGATGGCGCGTGGTGTCCAGAGATAACAGTGGAGCCAGACAACCTGAAGGAGTTCCTCCAGATTGACCTGCGCTCCCTCCACTTCATCACACTCGTGGGAACCCAAGGTCGCCACGCGGGCGGCATCGGTAACGAGTTTGCCCAGATGTACAAGATCAAGTACAGTCGCGATGGCAGCCGCTGGATCTCGTGGAGAAACAGGCAGGGCAAGCAGGTAAACCAGCCTGACAGTTTGTCCTCTGCAGCAGCTTTGGTGACGGTTTTTCTGCCTTGGATATTATCCATTTTGACCTTTATAACAAATGATAAAGTTATTTTTTAGTGTCATTACTTTGCCCTATTATGCTTGCGTTTTAAAGAGATAATGTTAATCACTAATTATTAATTTTATGACTTTGTTATCTGCAACACTGTGGCTTCACAGCATGTTTGTTTGACCTTTAGGTGATCGAGGGAAACAGGAATGCCTATGACATCGTCCTCAAGGACCTCGAACCACCCATCATTGCTCGCTTTGTTCGCTTCATGCCTGTCATAGACCACTCCATGAACGTCTGCATGCGAGTGGAGCTCTATGGCTGTGAGTGGTTGGGTAAGTAGTGGTTCAGGTTGCAGGGAAAACCATGCAGGCAGACAAATGGGACATGTAATCAATAAAGAACAAGGAAATGTAAAGGAAATTTAACGACTGATCGGAAGCAACCAATCCTTCTCACCTTTGAGCCCATAAAGATAGTCAGAATCACCTGGTTATCGCTCACCTTTTAATGGCAGGAAGAGCAGTGCCTGAATAACACTGGCATCCATAATAATTATACCACAAGCAAAACAATGAACATCTATTTTTATATACCCTTTATTTCCTTTAGTTGGTAACTTTTATTTACTGGTAAGGGGAAAATTTATTGTGTTTACACATCTTTATTTAAAATTCATGGATTTGACTAATGCATCAGTAAAAAGCTGGTTAATTAATGTTGTTCCTTCTGTAAATGTTCATTCTTTCAGCTTTAATTAAAGAGACTGAAGTATAATACTGCATAAACCTTTGAGGGATTGTTTTATTTTTTTTACACAGCTGCTTATATTGAGTCTGTTGTGGTAGTGTACACAGTCTGAGTGATGAAAATGTGCCTCTGTGAAACATTTCCAGACTTTGTAAAGTCAGCGAGGCAGACTTTGTGGGTCATGTGAGCAAATTGTTTTGCTAACTTAAAGCATATGTGTAAAACGATCACGTTTCTAAATAATTTGACACGGTTAAACTGAAATCTAATCAAAGACAAAGAAAAGTAAACAAGAAAGTAACGGTTCTACAACGCTGTTCCCAACGATCACGTTTACATTCTTTGTTTTCTTGTTCTGGTGCTTTGTTGACGACTGTTACGGCTTCATAAGTGGAATATTCCACTCATCCCTCGTGACATTTTGGTACAAATCTGAACGACAATGTGAAACAAACTTTGGTGGTTTTAAAAAAAGAATAAATCTTTGCTTTGCAGATGGCCTTGTTTCATACAACGCTCCACTGGGAGGACAGATGAACTTGCCTAATTACCCTGTTTATCTCAACGACTCGGTCTATGATGGAGCTATCATCCACAGGTGCATCTTTTGTTGCCATTTTCTTTCATCACACATCACCCCTCTCACCCTACATCCTTCCTCTCATCCTGCTCCCCACACCCAGCCTTGTTATTGTCCAGTTTCTATGGCGAACGCAAAGACAGACAGTGGCGAGTGGGTCATGGTGGTTTACTGTTAGGCAATACCTCATGGGAATAACTGAGTCAACCCTGCTCACACAGTTTCAAAGCCAGAGTGAACCAATCAGGATGTTTTGTTGACATTTGTGTTTGGGTTATGCTACGGTGAATAATGTCCTCCATGACACCGAACTTATTTTCTCTATCACGGAAAAAGGGCAGAGGGAAAAGAAAATGCCCATATTACAATATTAAAGCCAAAAGCCAAGGACAGAGAATAGTTTGGTAATGCTGCCACCTAGTGTTGGATCGACAGCAGAACCTATGTTCTTCACGTTTTATGGATCGCATACTTAATATCTTTATTTGTGTGTTTTATTTACTTATTCATTGATTAGAAAAACATGCAAAGAGACACAAATTATTGGCTACACTTATTCTGACATCTTGTAAAAAGTATTTTAAAACAGAGCCCGGCCCTCAAGTGAGAAATGCGACAAAATTAAAACAGCGTGGTTCACAACAATCGACTGGTTACATCTACTCTTCTACATCTATACAGCAGACAGTTACTACAGGTGATTTACTGTAATATCCAAATCCTTTATAAAGCTCAAAAACAGTCATCAAACCTTTTCAGGTTTTCAGGTCAGTTATACGTTGTGATATAATTTGTCTTATCCTGCGCATAACAGTTTTTCCTCCAACACAATGTAATATTTTTCTAAATAAAAAAATGGATGCTGGATTCACCTCAAACACAAATATCTTTGGATTTATGAATTTTCTTCTGAACTCTGACCTCTTCCCCAAATCGCTCTGCCGAATGCAGTGAAACAGTGTTGCTCTAACATCTGTTTGTAGTAACCAGTTATCGTAATGGTTACTCTGAGCGTGATGTTCCATTAAATTTAAGGTCAGAGGACTAAGCACAGCCTGCCTTCCTGTTTCTCAGTATGACAGAGGGCTTGGGCCAGCTGACTGATGGCGTGTGCGGCTTGGACAATTTTACTGTGAGTCACGACCCCAGTGGATGGCCAGGCTATGACTACGTGGGCTGGAACAATGAGAGCTTCCCAAGTGGATTTGTAGAAATAATGTTCGAGTTTGACCGCATACGAAACTTTACCACGATGAAGGTGAGGTTCGCGATCAAACGAGCTGAAATTGTCCGTTACTGTTCGGCTCCCCGCATCTCACTAGGTGTATCTCTCTTTTGTGTCCAGGTCCACTGCAGCAACATGTTCTCCAGGCACGTCAAGGCCTTCCGCCAGGTGGTTTGTTACTTCCGCTCTGACTCAGATTGGGAGGCCACGCCGCTTTCCTTTAGCCCAGTGGTGGACGAGAAGAATCCGAGCGCCCGCTTTGTCATCGTCAGCTTGGCCAATCACATGGCCAGTGCCATCAAGTGCCAGTTCTATTTCACTGATGCCTGGATGCTGTTCAGCGAGATTACCTTCCAGTCAGGTACACACCAGACAGCTGTGCACTTAACACTGCAAAGTGGACCTCTTGTGGTTGTTCCGAGCTGCATGTTTTTATTACTAGAGTACCTTTGAATGATTCACAGTTAAAAAATTATATTTATCTCATGTTGGGATCTTATAGTGGGGCTTGTTGCAGCCCACTGTGAAATCAAGAAGCGTTAGCTCCTGTCTCTTTAAGGCTCCCTTTCATAAAAGCCTACTTTCTTGTGATTGGCTGCCCCTCGGTTGGCTTCTGCAAACAAATCCTGTTGTTTGAGGGCACCACCGCCTCCTCTTGCCAGTGCGGCACTTCTGCAAACATACTAAATGCTACTTTTTTCTAACTTTGCTTTAATAAAACGTTGCAAATTCTGACTCTGCTAACTCAGCTCATTTCTGATCAGCTCTGTGCCATCTGCCCTTTCAGATACAGCCATGTACAACACAACCCTGGCTCCACCCAAGACAGGGCAAACATCTAACATGCCTCCAGGTTAGTGATTGCAGCACTCAACCAGGATATACTAATAATACACCTATCAGTTGCAAATTCTGTGGCACACTCAGCACCATTTGTCTCAGCATTTGGCAATGATAGTAAATGCAGCAACACAGCATGCAAACAATCAACTGATTAATGTACCTTTGCAGTTTCCTTATTTAATCACTGAAGAAGGTCAATTGAGTTTTTTCTGCAGCAGAATTTAGCAGTAATTCTTTACTCCCAGCATTTTCCAGCTTTCATTTGCATGTCACAAACTGAACTAAGTAAGGTTTTGATATGTTTCGTCCTAAATGGAAATGTTACAAAATTAAGCACATGTGAACCAGACACAATTCCTACTGAATATAACCAACAATATGTTTTATGTTATATTATATGTCATAGAGATGCGTGTACATCTTATTACTTAATGACTGTGTGGAAAACACAGTATTAACAAAGAGTCTTGTCCCATTAATGACAGTTTGACATCATTCACAATAACAGGATATTTATGCTGGTGCACCTAAATGGTCACTTTAAGCCCTTTTTAAATATTAGTCACATTAAAATGGGTGCATGAAGTGATTCTCTGGACTGGAGAAGTCAGACATTAAATCATCGCCTTTGCGATTGCTAGACAAACTGCTGCTACAGCTGCCCAAAACAAAATTAAATAGCAGAGTTTAATGTGAAAGGAATGTATCCATCCATCCGTGGTTTGGAACCTATCCCAGGGCCTCTCATATGGCTAACACAGAGAGACGGGCAACCATTCTGCCCGTCTGTGAAACACCAGTTAACATACTTGTCTTTGGACTGAGAGAGAAAGTCCATAGATAGAGAACCCACGCAAGCACAGGGAGAACATGCAAACTCCAAACTCCAGACAGATTGGACCATCTTGCTGTGAGCCAGCAGCACTAACCATTACATGACCATGCTGCCCGTGAAAGGAATGCATCTGCAATTAAATCTCACGGTTACCGTTTAGTTAGTGAAATTCCCCTAAAAGTCTTGTTTGTAACTTATTGAATTTCAAGATTATACAGATTTTTCATAAAAATATGACCCCCAAATATATGAAAAAGAGCAGCCATCTCACCCATATTTTTGGGGCTTTTTCAATTGTCATAGAACAGAAGCGGTGCCGGTCTCCATGAGTACACCCTCTTCAACTGTTGTCTTTCTCTGTTTCTCAGCAGAAGACGATCCCACGCACAAAGTCGATGACAGCAACACTCGCATTCTGATTGGATGTTTAGTAGCCATCATCTTCATCCTTGTTGCCATTATTGTCATCATGTTGTGGAGGCAGGTGTGGCAGAAGATGCTGGAAAAGGTGAGCTCATCATTTGTGCCTTTCAAATAAAGATTTCTTTGTCACTTCTGTGTCTTCACTCCATCATCCTTTATTTTAGGCTTCTCGTCAGATGCTGGATGATGAACTAACTGCTAGTTTGTCAATACAGAGTGAGACACTGGGCTACAACCACAGCCACAACCAACCAAACACAACCAATGAACAGGAGCCTAATTCGACCTACGAGCACATTTTTCCTCTCGGCTCAGACTACCAGGAGCCATCGCGTCTCATAAGTAAGCTGCCGGAGTTTTCACAGAGATCAGAAGAATCCAGTAAGTAGACACAGGCACAGCTAATTCATGTACATGTGTAATGCATTTGAATTTAAAAGCACTGATTTATAGTGGCCGAATCTCGTGCTGTATTTCAGGTTCAACCAGCACTTCTGCTTCTAAATCCATCGCCTCTACCGCAGTCCAGGATGGCGTCCCTCACTACGCAGAGGCAGACATTGTTAACCTACAAGGTGTTACTGGAAGCAACACGTATGCCATCCCTGCAGTAACTATGGACCTCCTGTCAGGGAAGGATGTTGCTGTGGAGGAGTTCCCACGAAAACTGCTCAGATTTAAAGAGAAGCTTGGAGAAGGCCAGTTTGGAGAGGTGTGAGCTCTTGACCTGCAGTTACAGCTTTGTATAAAATAAAGCACAAGTTAAGCTTTGAGTCTCACTCTCCCGTCTCCCGCTTTCTCTTGTAGGTGCACTTGTGTGAAGCAGAAGGAATGCAGGAGTTTATGAATAAAGAGTTTTTGTTTGACATCGCAGAGGACCAGCCCGTCTTAGTGGCCGTGAAGATGCTCCGTTCAGACGCCAACAAAAATGCAAGGTTCGGTGCTTCACGTTCCCTTTAGATCAGGGGTCCTCAATCCCAGTCCTCGAGGGCCGGTGTCCTGCAGGTTTTGGATGCAACCCTGCTTCAACACACCTGAGTCAATTAGCAGGACTCTGGAGAACTTAACTGCACACTGAGAAGGTGATTCAGCCATTTGATTCAGGTGTGTTGAAGCAGGGTTGCATCCAAAACCTGCAGGACACCGGCCCTCGTGGACTGGGATTGAGGACCCCTGCTTTAGATGAAAGCATACACTTGAAGTTTTGATATTTCTCACTTTTAACTTGCAAACTGTTTTCCATGTGAAGGAACGACTTCCTTAAAGAAATAAAGATCATGTCACGTTTGAAGGACCCCAACATCATCCGTCTGCTAGCTGTGTGCATCTACAGCGACCCTCTCTGTATGATCACAGAGTACATGGAGAACGGAGATCTCAACCAGTTTCTGTCCCGCCACAAACCGGAGGGACAGCTCGCTCTGCTTAGCAATTCACCTACTGTCAGGTGAGAAAGTGGCTGATGTATGCAAATATATAAAACGTGACTTTCCAGCAGATTGCATGACTGTTTGTCCTCTCTCCTCTCCAGCTTTAGTAATCTCTGCTACATGGCCACTCAGATAGCCTCGGGGATGAAGTACCTATCCTCTCTAAACTTTGTTCATCGAGACTTGGCCACACGAAACTGCTTGGTGGGCAAAAAGTACACAATAAAGATAGCTGACTTTGGAATGAGCAGAAACCTGTACAGTGGGGACTACTACCGCATCCAGGGCAGGGCAGTGCTGCCTATACGCTGGATGTCATGGGAGAGCATCCTGCTGGTGAGGACTTCTGTTTGTATTCATAAGACTTTATAATAACTCTTACTAGGAAATTGGAAATTCATAGCTTTATAATTAAATATATAATAATTCACATACTATTACATAATTCGTACGCTAGATTAATAGTTATGTTGTCATTACTTTATGCGATAAAAGTGAGATCAGCACGGTGGCCTCAGGTCCTGGGATCGATTGCACCTTGGCCTGTGTGCAGTTTGCATGGGAGAACCCTGAGTCTGTGTGGGTTTTTACTGAGTACGCTATCCAAAGACATGCAGTCACTGGGCGTAGGTTAACTGATGATTCTAAATTGCCCATAGGTGTGATTCGTTTTTTGTCTCTCTCTGTTAGCCATGCGGCAGGCTGGCGACCTGTACAGGGTGCACTCTGCCTCTTCTCCTATAGACAGCTCTGATATGCCCACCAGTGTGTTTGCAGGGGAAAAAAAAGCTTTGCCATCTTCTGCTTTTTAGGGGAAGTTCACCACAGCCAGTGACGTGTGGGCCTTTGGGGTGACCCTGTGGGAGATACTAAACTTCTGCAAGGAACAGCCCTACTCTCAGCTCACTGATGAGCAGGTGATAGAAAACACGGGAGAGTTTTTCAGGGACCAGAAACGACAGGTGAGCGCCGACGGGAGCATTTTGGACATATTTCATATTCTTTGGTCCTTAAAGTTCTAAACTTTTCCCAGAACAATATAAATCAGCATCATCAGCAAATGAAGTGAATTTTAACAACTTAGATGCCTTACAAATGTAATTTCAATCAAACATTTTCTAGTTGCATTACAGCCATTAAAGTAGACCCTTTTGTGCTGAAATCAAACTGACAGTTGCTCAATAAATTGCTTTTTTTTAATTAAATAAAACAGCTACAGTAAACTCTGCTGAATCCCTGACTTTATTTCTTCATCCATATGGTGCAGATCTACCTGCCTCAGCCTATGCTGTGCCCAGACTCGCTCTACAAGATCATGCTGAGCTGCTGGAGGAGGAACACAAAGGAACGGCCCTCCTTCCTGGAAATACACAGGGCCCTCTTGGAAATGCAATCTTAGGCCAGTGCAGTGTTTAAGACAGTATTCCCAGTCTGCTCCTGTCTGGAAGAAAGTAAAAAGACAACAATAACAGCAGACGCAATCCAGGTTTAAGCTTGTCTCGGTAGAGAAACAGGGTTGGGGGCACTATGGACTAACAGAAACACTGAGTGTGTGTCATTTATTAGTACAAGCACGTTGGCTAAAATGTTTCATAGACATAGAATTATTGTTAGAAAAACCGCCATGTTTTATACTACACCATCGTTCAAACATGACCTAAGGCTCTGACTTGTGTCAGTGAAGCCATGACTTAATGTAGCAAGTGACATTTGGCACTTTTGAAAATATTTTTGTTAGTGTTGGTTTAAATTTCCCACATTACAGCAATTTTCATATTACCAAAACATATGCAGCTGAAGTTTCTAGTGTTTTCTCTTGGACGACTGCTTGAATGTAGAGGAGGAAAGTGCAGAGAAACTATCACTGTTACACTTCATCATATCTCAAGTATCTAAACTCCACACATTTAGAGCAACAAGGAAATATCGTCATTTAAATCTCCTTGCAGTGGTTTCATCATAAAGTGTATATGACTCTGTATTTTCAACAGATAAGTCAAAATCAAATACCCGTATTTTGTATTAGTATTTATATGTTCACATGTGTTTGTTCTGTTTGTTTTGTTTATATATTTGTGTATTACTAAGCTCTTTGTTTGATTTATCATATTTGATTTACTGCATTCATTCTCCTAGGTTATGGTTTGGATCCATACATTATCTTTTATCCTGCTGGACACTGTCGAGTTGATCATACACTAAGCGCTATACCATTCTGATTGATAATTGATGAGATATTGGAAGATGCTTATCAGGAATCCGGGCCATGTTGGTTCAACCGTATGTGTTTACAGTCAGCGTCATTAGAAAGATGTTAGTGCGTGCCGTGGATGTTGAAGTCAAAAGAAAATCTTTTTTTTTTTGGAAAGCAGGTGAAATGTGGATATTCATCCTAAACTGTGTTTGATTAGAACCACAGGATGCATTCACAGTAGCTTATATAAGCAAATGAAAACTAAAAACTGATAACTGTCCCCCCGCTGTAAATGAAAGATGCTCAAGGCATTGAGTCTGTAAAGCTTGAAAGGCTTCTTCAGTTCTGAAACCAACTGGTGGAGACACAGTTGTTTAAATCCAGTGGACGTTGTGCCTTGGAGGTGTCCGTTGACCCGCTATTGTTAGAGGTATCACAGTGGTTTCACCTGAAAACACTCACTTTTTTTTCACACCTCAGCGAGGATGGACCTCGGAGCGGTGACGCATCTTCAAGAAACGTAAAGATTTCCAGTCGTTTTTTTTTGTTTTGTCTCAAGCTCTGGAGACTACCATGACCTGGATGACTGAGAACCTACAAAGAAATTAAATATGGTATTTGGTGTAAAGACAAAATTGTAAAGCTTGTGGAAGCTTTCACAAGATAAAGACACTTTTTCATGGCATTCTTGATCCATTCAGCTGGAGGCAGACGTGTAGCCCTGAAAATGTTGAGATTAATTTCATCATTGTACTCAAATGTGTCAGTGAGAATGTTTTATATATTTCTGTAAGCAAAAGTTGTTCATTAAATAAAAATTAAACTGGGAATTTTATCTCTTTGAGAACTTTTTTCTCATTCATGAGCAGAACTAAATGGCCGTTTATCAATATGCGTACTTGTGCGGACTTGTGGTCTCGTGGACTCGTGAAACGTCATCAGTCTCAGCCAAGTCCTCTTCCAATTCAAAGTTCGCATGAAGCCAAGTTCGCTCAAAGTACCCGGATGTGGTCTTGCTCCGCCCCTTCTATCGAGTCCGCATCGGTCGTGACTTCTACGGACTCGATGCGGCCAAATATCCCATAATTCATTTCGCACTGTTGCAACGGAGAAACGTCTGCTGGGTGTTCCAATGGACAGCTTTGACAAGCTCGGACTTGGCGGGTCTGCAAGTTCGAGCTTTTCAAGTCCGAGCTCGCCAGGCACGCAAGTTCGGACTTGCATACTTGCGTATTGATAAACGGCCAAAGTGACTTCACAGAAGAGGAAACCATTCCCAGGAACTCTACACGGGACTTGTTGAATTAAAAAAAACCCAGAGTTTTCTTTCTTGCCAGTTTGGATTTTAAAAGATGAATACGGTGGTTTTGGTAACAGGAGGTAACAGGTAATTACTGTATTTTAAATTGTAAAGGTGGAAATGAGTCACATGTGCAGCAAACTTACTACTACTTAGTTATTTGCCTTTTAAAATCTCTTTTTAAAGGAATTCTAGATATTTCAAGAATCACTGACTTAATGTGACTTTGCAATTAATTGAATACTGTGAACACACAGTAGTTTTAGCAGTACTAGTAAGAGTAATACAACATATGGGTTTCCCTGCAGTGGCATTGGCCTGGGACTGTGTGAGCGTCTCCTCTCACTGGACATAGAAGGTCTCCAGCTTTGTCTGGCCTGCAGGAACATGCGCAGGGCCGAAGGTGCTCGCTCAGCTCTCCTCACCTCTCACCCCACAGCCCACGTGGCCCTGCTGCAGATGGACACCAGCAGCATCTCCTCCGTCATCAGCGCTGCACGGGAGGTCAAACGGAGGTGAGAGGATGACCTCAGCAACATAACAATCAAATCAAATACTTGATAAATCATCACTGGTGACCAGATACGCTGGTAGTTTTTTTTATGTGCAATACACAGCCATAGTTTTATCTGCAGGTATGACCGGCTGGACTACGTTTACCTGAATGCAGGCATCATGCCAAACCCACAGTTTGATGTAAAAGCCTTTTTCAAAGGCCTCTTCTCCAGGTAAACTGGTATTTGTAGATGTGCCGTTTTTATTTCGACATCTTCACCTGTGTCCCATGCTGCATTTCTTCTGCCTCAAATTTCTATGACGCCTATACTGCAGAAATGTCATCACAATGTTCGCCACTGGTGAGGGGATCCTGACACAGCAGGATGGCGTCACCCCTGATGGTCTGCAGGAAGTTTTTGCGACCAATCTCTTTGGTCACTTTCTTCTAGTGAGTCACTTGTGCTTTGGTGTTTGAATAATCATCTTTTAGACTGATCTGCGCATCATCAGATATGGTACAAAGGTGTGCTTCTTCTAGTTTTCTGCAAGGAGAGTGATTCTTGTCGACTGTTCGTCCTTGAGGAAACAAATATAGGTGATACTGGATCTGTCTGTCACTTAGCAACAATCCTCATTAAAAATTAACAACACGTACTGTTCTAGCCATGAGGTCACTGAAGGTAACATTCTGCTCACTTTGCATTTACAACACAATTAAGACTTGTATTAAGCTGCCATCAAAATAAAATCAAATAAAAGTACTTGTTGAGACTTTTAAGAATTATTAAACAATATGTGCTGCTGTCAATAAAAATGTTCACCTTTACTTTTAGACATAATATTTTTGGTAGGATCTTCTTAAAACTTTCACACTGCTCATTAACCACCAACGTTAAACCCACTGATAGTCAAAGGCAATCAGACTCATTTGGTCCTGGCATTTATGTGGACGTCACCTTGACACACACACCTCCCACATAAATGTGTTTGTAGGCCAAACAGACCCAACAATGACACCCATTAACAAAGCAGGTCTTCCCCAGTACAACAATGTGCCTCGTCACACCCCAAAAACTTCTCAGGAACGCCTCATAGAACAGAATCAAAGACTTTTGCAGGGCCTTCAAAGTCGAGGACCAGAACAAGCCCAGCCATGGAGGTCTCACCTTTTTGGTAGCCTGACGGTGACCTACATAACATTAGTGGGTTTTAGTGTTGTGTCTGATTGATGTATAACCTTTTAATTTAATAGGCAGATGTGTCCAAGTACATGCAGATACAATAGTTTTAACCTGTTCTCACATAGTTCAACCAGTTACTTTTAATTAAGATCAATTTTATTTTCCTGGACAAACTGGCAGTGGAAACAAATGTTATTTTTATCTTTGTCCATTGTTGTGTTCTGCTGTATTACGGCCAAGGTGAGGGAGCTGGAGCCGATCCTGTGCCATGCAGGCCGGACCGCCCAGCTGATATGGACCTCCTCCAGTAATGCTCATCGTTCAGCCTTTAATCTTGAAGACGTTCAACATAAAAACGGCACTCAGCCTTACAGCTCTTCTAAATATGGCTCTGACCTGCTCAGCCTGGCACTCAATACACACTACAATAAACAGGTCAGCTCACACACCTCACATGTCATGTATGACTCACACCAGAAATTAAATATCTTTTTTCATTTTCATGAACGTGACCCCATTGCTCTTCTATTTCCAGGGTTTGTACTCATCTGTCATCTGCCCTGGTTTTGTGATGACCAATCTGACCTACAACATCCTGCCCTCCTTCCCAGCCTTCCTCTGGACTCTGCTTCTACCTGTCTTCTGGCTTGTGAGTTACAAAGCTGTTGCAAATGTCGTGTTGGATGTTTGGCTCTGACTGAGGCATGTCTTTCTTTCAACCTCACAGATAAGAATGTTCACAAACACTTTCACATTGACGCCTTATAATGGAGCTGAAGCCCTGGTAAGTAAAACAGAAATTCACACTTTCACACACAGTTCAGAAGAAATTCATGTTCTGATTTCTGTTCTTCTATTGAGTTTTGGTTGTTTAAGCAAAAGCCTGAGTCACTGGATCCATATGCAAAGTATCACAGCCTGACGACTGTGCTAGGAAACAACTACACACAGCCCCATAAGGTACGGCAGATACAATTTAACATCACAAATTAAATTTGGTTAAAACAGCTGGTAATATTGTTACCATCATGTATCTTCTTTTTCTCTTCACAGATGGATGTTGATTTAGAGACGTCAGAGTCTTTGTATGAGAAATTACTGCAGCTAGAAAGTGAAGTGAGGAAGAAAGTGAAAGACGAACAAACGAAAGCCCACCATGATCCCTGAAATCCTGCAGGATCATCTTGATGCATATCACACACTTCTGGATGGAAAAGACTTAATTCCTGTCTCGCAGGTCCTCCGGGAGGATCATGTGCTCTGGCTGTCAGACTTTGAAAAAATAAAATAGCGCTCCCTGAATTTAAAGTGGGAACTGATGATCGTTATAGTTTGATTTCACAATAAAATGAGCATGGCATCTTCCACTAATTCCTACTCACGAGACCTTGCAAATGATTGTGGTCTATTAAAACAGTTACTGTATCACCACTATGCATTCCAGGAGGGACTTTCTCCAATCTGGTTGTTAATCCCGTGATCCTCACGACAAAATGCAGTGCAGTCTGACAGGAGACTATCTGTGTCTTCACAAAACTTGATATAAGTACTTTGTGTAAGCCCCTCGGTGGTGTACGGTGATGCCGGCAGGTGCGCACAAGCGCTCTTGAAATACACCGCCGGAGGATCCGGGGCGGAAACCCAGCAGTCATCCCCGCGGTCCGCTGTTTGTTCCCCAGTCTCGCATTCCTCCTCTGCTCCGCTCAATTTCGGGTTGCAAAAAGCCCAAACCATCCCGCAGAAATACACGAAAAACGTGCCCATGACCATAATCATGAGCGCGTAAGCCTCTATCATAGCTTTGGTGACTGGAGACGTCATTTTGCGCATATACAGGATTACTAGGCAGACTACCGAAAGTCTGCTCGGGAGGGGACAGTCAGTGAAAGTGGCATCATCGTCGGGGCTGGACCACTCGGTAACGCGAGACAGACACAGAAAACAAACGATTCCGTTTAAAGTCCACCGTTGTAACAGCCATGGAGGCTCTCGGCATCAAGCTAAACGCTGCTTCTCATAACAACAGTAAGGCATGTGTAGTGAAAGGTGGATTTTTAAAGCCTTGTTATGCGTCATTCCAACCAATGACATTCATGAGCAGAACTAACTGACTACACGTATAAATATTTAATATTTGCACGGTGGCTACAGGTTATTTCCACTTTGTGTCACTGTAAATTATAAACACAAACAAAAGTACAGTCGTTTTCAGATCATTTAAACCACCTTTTGAATGAAAATAGCAGAGAGACAACATATTAAATGTTGGAGGCACCATCAATGCTGAAAGGCATGTACATGGTTTTATTTGGTCAACTTCTTCAGGGAAGGCCTGCTTATTTCAAGCAAGATAACACTAAACTGTATCATGCATCTATTACAACACCATGGCTTTATGGTAGATGAGTCTGAGTGCTGAACTGGCCTGCCTGTCTGCAGTCCACACCTTTCAGCAGTGGAAATCATTTGGGGATCATAAAATGAAAAAATGTAAGAAGGAAGACCGAGGACTGTTGAGCAGAGAATCCTATCAGACAAGAATGGGACAGCATTCCTCTCCCAAAGGGCCAACAGCTAGTCTCCTCAGTTCCCAGATGTTTTTGGACTGCTGATAATGAAGAGAGGATGCTACACAGTGGCACACATGGGCCTGTCACAATTTTTTAAGGTGTATTGCTACCATCAAACTCAAAATTAGTTAATATTTTTCTTAAAATGCTAAATTTTCTCACTTCAAACATTTGACATTTTCTGTGCTCTGCTGTGATCAAAATATCAGTTTATGGGATTCGTAAGTCATTGCATTCTGTTTTTATTGACATTTTATTTGGCACCTCAGCTTTTTTGAAACTGAGCTTGAAGAATGTTTCCACTTGGTTTTTACTGTTTTTATGACAATTTTAAACGTGTCAGTACAATTCCAATTTCAACACCTGATATGTTGTCCTTCTAGTGTTTTAATTCAAATATACTGTAGGATTTGCTAGTCACTGCATTGTAAACGGTCATTTGTCTTCCTGACAGTCTCACTGGGCAATGTTCCCTAACAACCCTATCAGCTGCCAGTCTTCGGACTTTCCTTTTAAGGCCAAGTAAAAGCACCAGCATCTCCCAAAATACCACCAAAGATCAGTGAGACATCCAGACTTGGCTTTAGTGTCTTTCTTGGACATATATTAAACCAGTTATGAAAAACGAAGAATTTTCAGTTGACATCTACTCAAAACTAAAGATTCAAATATAAAACTTTATAAAATGTCTTAGTGCTTCACTAAAACTGTTGGACAAGTCCCAGACTGACATCACATGCAAAACATATCTTAATCATTCACCACAAACACAATTTGATGATGTGTTAAAAATGTTCATTTCATAGCACTTATTGGTATTTTGCAGCGAGTGGGAACAGTACAGTATATCATGCATGTGATTTCTCAACAGGTAAACAAATAAAATGTTAGAAACATGGTAGTTAAAAAAACAGTGTTGTGTCTTAATATTGGACAAAGGTCACCCAAGTAAATATAAAATGCAGGTTTCAAATGATGATTTCACTTATTAAGAAAACAAAGCTATCCAAACCTATCTGGCCTTGTGTGAAAAATCATGAATTAAGTGGAATGAACCACATTTCTTTGGAAAGCTGAGCTCAGTTTCACCAACCACACCCAGGTCTGATTACTGCCAAACCTGCTGAATCAAGACATAACTTAAGCAGAACCTGTGTGACAAAGTGAAGTAGGCTAGAAGCAAAGCCACTGACATCTATCAGTCTGGAAAGGGTTACAAAGCCATTTTTAAGGCTTTGGGACAGTAAAAATGACATCCATGGGAGAGTTCCAGGGAGAAAATCACTACTGACACAAAGGCTTGTCTAATGATCCCCAAGACTTTTGGGAAAAATATTTTGTGGACTGATGAGACAAATGTTTAACTTTATGGAAGGTTTGCATCCTGTTACATCTGGCCCAAAACTAACGCAGTATTTCATAAAAAGACAATGATCCAAAACACACCAGCAAGCACCTCTGAATGGCTCCAAAAAAAGAAAAGGGACATAATCAAAATCTGGACTTGGCATGACTTTAGACAGGCTGCTCAGGCTTGATAATCTTCCAGTTGGGCTGACTTAAAACTATTCTGCAAAGAAGAGTGGGCCAAAATTATTCTAAGATGATCTGAAAGACTCATTAACATTTCTTACTGCCAAAGGTAGCACAGCCAGGTATTAGGCTTACAGGGCAATTACTTTTTCACATCACTCCATCCTGTTTTTCGTGTCGGCCTGTGTAACAGTCTAAACTGAACCATGTTTGCCATGCTTGTTCTCGGGTGTATGTAGTGTGTGTAGAACAAATCAATGTTTAATAAACTTTGTCCGTTACATCTTTAACCATATGTTTCCCGACACAGTTATACTGGCTCTATTAACAGAAGCACCTGCGTTTTCCCTTTAAAAGGCGCAAAGCAGTAGATAACAAGCCTAACCGAACACTTAGCCTCACATTAGCGTGTAAACTAGCATTCAGTGCTTCTCGAAACAGTTCCGAGATTTCCGAAAAGTCAAAACAAGAGCACGCAGTGCAAATGAGGGCACTCACGCTTTAATTTACAGACTACATCAGATAGCAACACTAGCCCGTTTGGCATTGTGGGTAGGCGAGTTTCTTTATTTGCCCGTCACAAACTGAGTTTACTGCTTAGCTGTTCCAAAAAAACTACATGCCCCACCCGCGCCAACACGGAGGTCCCGGATGTCTATCGCGCCGGAAGAGAAGACGGTCCTTTCCCAGCCATCTTGTGGCTTCACCTAGCGAAGTGTTCGCACCAAGCCTCGTAGAATCGGAGGAAAATCCTGCTGAAGGGGCGCCATCATGCCCGGACAAATGCAAGAAGGTTTTGGCTGTGCCATAACCAATCGGTTCGACCAGTTATTTGATGACGAGTCGGATCCCTTTGAGCTGCTGAAGCAGGCTGAAGTGAAGAAGAAGAAGGAGGCTTCTGCCCCTGGTGCCGCCAAGACTGCAGCCCAGGCTGCTAAGCAACCTAAAAAAGAATCCCAGAAAGACAGAAAGGCCCCGCTGGTCGATAAGAAGGAGGAGACCCAGGCCGTCCCGCTCAAGAAAGATGGTAAAATATATTTTTGCGTTTCTCGTCTCGTGCAGTTAAAGCTGAAACTTAAAATTGAGCTAACACGCTAAGCTCCTTACTAGCTAGCAAAGGTTCACAGACTCCCCACCCGTAACATGAGGTCCACATGGCTGCTGTATGCCCCGCTGGTTGTTATTTGTCTGAACAATGACATTTAACACGAACGTACTCTGCAGCGGGATCCGTGGGGCTTAACCAAATTGCTGGCCGGGATGTTTTGGCTTCCCTTCGATCCCCACGGGCCTTGTTGAGCGGGCAGAGCTCGAAAGCCTGGCCGGCCGGCCGAACCTGTTTCTCGGGGGAATTATGCATTTAACTTGACACGATGGGCTCCCAAAGACTCCCGTATTTTTCTGAGTTTACTCAGAATTTCCTGAAACGCATTCAATGTTTTTTTTCCCTCTAAAAAGGCCGGACCCTGTAAGAGCTTGATTTTTGGCACGTGCGGTGGATGAAAGTAACGTCAAATGAGCGCGTGCGTTCGCTTGTGGCTGATTTGCAGGTGGATAGGACCATGGCCGCTGCACTGCTCTCGTGCTGATGAACCTCGTGGTTGTAGTGCGGGGCGTGTTAAAGCATAGGCTCCAAACCGCCACTTCCCATTGGCGCACAATACTGACTCGATGCACGCGGTCGACGTGCGTTCACCACGTTTATATCCCCGGTTTTTATCGCCCTCGACAGAAATTTAGGTGTTTAACGTATCTTGTGTGGTTGGTAAAACATGTAGTACTTATTTGTGTTTAATTTTAAATGTCAGGATTTGACCTACTCTCGGGCTGTTAGCTTCCCATTATCATCATGTCAGGCTGCCAAGTAGGCTCATATCTGTTTGCATGAGAGAAGATGAGACAGGTGCGCTGATTATGGTGCAACCAGCTGCTGCTGTGTGGTGGAGGATGTCTATTTTGGTAGTTGGTGAGTTAAGCAATGGGTGGGACATGTTGTGTCACATGGGGTCAGTGGCCATGCCTTGCAGGGTTAAACCACTGTGTGGGTGTTAATTCACACAACTGCCCTGTGAAAATAGGGAATATAGAGATCATTAAGTTAAGATTGCCTTCTAGTTTGTTTGTTTTTTTTTAATATAAATTAGGTCAACTTCCTTTGCACATTAATTGAAATTATTTGCTCCACTTAAACACAACAAACACCTCTTCTTGTCTCACTAAGCACTTGGTCCCAATCTGTCATTATCATTGCTAATAGTCATGTCATCCAACTGTTGGTCAATCCTAGGTGCTGGCATGAGGAGAATGGGCCGGAAGCCGGAGGGCGAGGGCACCAGACCCCAGGGCGGCCAGGGAGAAGGGCGCCCCCCAACAGACAGACGGCCTGCAGACAGGCGGCCACCTCGCCGCTTCGAAAGGCCTGCTGGCGACACTGCAGAGAAACCTGAGGGTGGTGAATTTTCAGTCGAGAAGTGAGTTTCTTCCATGCCTTCCTACAGGGTGTCTTCTGTCTTCATAAGTTAGTTGTCATTATGGGGTGGGACTTCATCTGTTTAGGCGTTGTTTGCAGTGATAAGACTCCGTAGTCTTTCCCAAACTGATGCAGACACATATCTTTTTGCCACAATAATCTGTGTAGGAAACTGTAAAGATTCTGGTGCAGATCAATTTTCAGGGAGCTACAATCAGTATTTTTATAAACCTAAAGAGAGTCTCTGTATCTGCAGTTCTCCCTCAGCTTTCTGAGTTTTAGCTCATTGTTTAGCTGCTTCATAAATACTCAGTTTTTAAAGCAGGCAGCTGTTAAATAAACCTCAGAGAGACAGACACAGTTAGCTGCTTAGAGCATCCTCAAACTCCTCCAGGAGTTTGTAGAAACAAAAACCAGAGCAAAAACTGACTATAATGCTGATGTTGCTCTATAACCACTACAGGGTTACATGTCCTGTTATATTCTTGTTTTTGCTGCCCCCAGCTGGGCAAGGGAAAGGGTGTTCATTCGCTATAGGCCATGTTGAAAGGTGTAGAGTTGTATTGCATTAATTAAAAGTGTTACTCTTGCTTTTAACTTGAAATGAGAGAAAAAAAGCATTAGGGGAAAAAGATTCAGTCTGTATTTTGGCCAGCGTATGATTGTGAATGTTGCTCTATGTCCATCTCCAGGCCCATCAGTGACAGGCCAATGAGGGGACGAGGTGGAAGCAGGGGAGGCCGTGGAGGCAGGGGGCGCGGCATGGGTCGCAGTGATGGCTTTGATTCCCGAGGAAAACGTGAATTTGATAGGCACAGTGGCAGTGACAAATCGTAAGTAATACTTTCAATCCAGTTCTTGCGTCTCTTGCGTATCACCTGAAATACTCTCAATGCCTCTGGTCTTCTCAAGACCTTTGTGTGTGTTATGATGCAGTGATCATGTTACGATCCTGGCTAAAGCAGATGTTGTTTCAGTAGTTTGAAAGGAGAGGAGAAGCGTGGTGGAAGTGGATCTCATAACTGGGGCACCGTCAAGGATGAACTGAAGTAAGTTCTTTCTTTAGGAACATAAACTTGTGTAATGATAGTAACAGAACGCCTTTACACTTTGACAGTGAGAATTCTCGTGTCTGCAAGTAATAAATTGGAATGATTTACTAGTATATTATTAGGTGATGCATTTTTTTTTGGCTAATTAAGTTAGTAAAAGTTGCTCATAGCAACATTACAGATAATTCACTGGTCTGAATCAGGCCAATTCAGGAGGTTAGCATTGAAGTCGACCTTCATGGAAGGTTTTTGTTTTTTGCTCTTTTGTGAAACGTGACCAGTTTGTGCTAGCCTTTCACTTGTAAACACGTCACTTTTCCCTCACTTCCGTCTTGCTTTTCCCCCCTCTCTTCCGCCTGCAGTGAGCTTGACCAATCGAACATCACTGAAGAGAACCCTGAAGGAGAAGAGCATCCGGCTGCTGACTCTGAGAACAAGTAATTTTTTTTCCCCTCCACCTTGCTGTGTTCTACAATAAGACTTCGTTGTTACACTGAAAGATGGTGATAATTATACTAACGCTCATCTGTGTGTGTGTGTGTTCATGTTGAAGGGAGAATGAGGTTGAAGAAGTGAAGGAAGAAGGCCCCAAGGAGATGACTCTGGATGAATGGAAAGCCATGCAGGACAAGGAGCGGGCCAAGGTAGAATTCAACATCCGTAAGCCCAACGAGGGAGCTGATTGGAACAAAGGATTCGTGCTGCATAAGTCCAAGGCAGAAGTGAGTAAAAACTAAATCTCTGCTCTCAGTTGGACTCGAGGTCAGTTTCCTCGACAATAAATCAGCATCAAAATTCCTCGGCTCTGCCCCATTTAGTGTAACTGAGTGTTTTCAGTAAACGCTTTCTCGTTGTAGTGCGTTCAATCAACGTGCAGATTGTCACACCGGTTTAGACATGGTGGCATTCTATAAGTGAGCTCAGGCTCCATAACATTTAAACAAGGATTGGCAGGCTTGACAGGATGTTTTTGTACTAACTGTATTCTACTAAAAGATTCACATGAGTTGGTGGAAGCATTATTTTGATCATTGTGGCTTTCTGCTTTGTACCTCTCCACTGCAGGATAAGAAGGGTGAGCTGATTGAACCTGAAATTGAAGAGAATAAGGTAAATTTTCTACAGGTGCATGTTCTATTGAATATCTGAACTCAAATTGTGTATTTTAACAGAAAAAGGCCAAAGCCCAGACAAATTTTTATCTCAGATTTTTGCAATCCAGGGAGATGATGAGCACCACTGCAGGAAGCCAGCCAATGACATTACATCACAGCTGGAGATCAACTTTGGAGACCTGGGCCGTCCAGGCCGCGGACGTGGCGGACCACGTGGCGGCAGGGGAGGTCGCGGCCGTGGTGAAGCCACGCCTAGGCCAGTGCGTGGAGGAAGGAGTGACAAGGTACGGGACATTAAGCACAATTTAGCTGCTGTTACATCAGCAGCACTCACTGCACAGGATGTTTGGGATGCACAGATATGAAATACACAGATGTTTAAACTACCAGATTGTCCACAGATGTTGAGCAATTTCATGTGTAATTGGCTGATGGCAGTCTGTTTATCGCTGTTTCCTTTTATTTATTTGTTTTATGTGACTGTAATTCCACTTTGCACTGCTGAAATCCTGCTGTCAGTGGCTCCTTTCCATTAATTAGTCTCAGCGTCTTTCTTTGTTTGTTTTCTGTGTTGCATCCATAACTATTTGTATTTTCTAACTCCTGCGCTTTGTGCACATTTCCCCGACAGTCATCTGCGTCTGTGCCAAACGTGGACGACCCAGAGGCCTTCCCAGCCCTGGCTTAAGCCATGAGTGCTAACCCTCAGGCCTACAGGAGCCTCCTGAGCACCTCCACTACGAGGCTTGCATGTTCCTGGATCCTTCAGCAGAGTGAAACAATGGAGAAGACTGTCATTTATCATGACGCTCAATGTGAGGACTGAGTTTTACCCAATAAAAACAAAATGAAGATGGAAAAAAAAAAACAGAAATTAAAAAAAAAAACAAAAAAAGAAAAGGACTTCTTGCTACTCCGGAGCAACTTATTGGTAGAGGTTTTGTACTTGGAAACAAAGTAGCAGGGATGCTTTCATACAGTATTTTTTTCAGAGGTTATGCATTGTCCATTGATAAATTTTTGTAATTGCTGCTTGAAAATATGCATTTTGAAAGAGTATCTTTAGTGTGGTGTGCCATTGCTTGCTCGCTTTAAACTAGGCACTGTGGAGCTCCAACCCAAGCTCATAAGGTCTGCCACACCAGGTATTTCAGATGAAGTTACAGCTTCACTCATTGAGATTTATGGATTTTTTTTTTCTTTAGCACTGGGATATTGTTTTATATTTTGTACAGGAGGTCTATTCTTATATGATCTTCAGCCTGTAAATCTTAACTATTTTCATAGATTCTTTCAGAGACTGTATTTCACATGGTGCAAATAGGGTGCGCCTTGATCTTTGGTCAAGAACTGCTGCCCACCTTTGAATGCATTGATGAAACGGCGCCTAAATCTGAATTTAAGGTTCTTTTTATACTGAAGGTTTTGAGGGAGTAACATTAGGTCATTTTTGGAGGAGCACACCGGCGACTGATGATTTCCTAAATTTGCTTTGATCATAAAACGTTGGTCAGGTGAATTTATGAATTTATTTCATGTTTTGCATTGGCGTTTTGAGGCGCGATGCTCCGTCTAATGTATCTTCCTCCTTGCCCATTTAATTTTTTATCACTGGCCATGTTTAAGTCGAATAATGCCTTTCTTTTTACTTCAGTGTGATAAAGAGAGGAAGTGTTTCATCACAGTTGAGGCTTGACCCTAGCTGTTTACACACTCCACTCTGGTATCCTTCCGCAGATGTAAACTCAGCCCAGCTTCAGTTTGTTCCTGCAGTCTGTTCTGTGCTGATATTTTTCTCCACTGTTGACTTGCCCTGTAGCTTCCACAGTGGCACCACTGCATAATTGCTCTGAAAGAAATACAGTTGTCCATTGTGTGGAACAACTGAAGTTCTCTACAAATGTGTGAATTCTAGCCCTGCTATTAAGAGACCTCTGTCGGTAAATAAAGATGGTCGATAAATTTTTTTGCATTGTCATTTGTTTTTTGTCCTGCCTGAACCGAGGCAGCATTCATTTACATATCCGCTTGTTTTACTTTGCTTATCCTTATGATCACATAGGGGGGCTTGTTCTTGTCATTTCCAGCTGTTTTTATTCCACCCTGCTCAACTAGGGTGGCTTTGTATTAGTCATTTCAGTATAATCCTTAGACACTTTTAGCTTCCTTCTCACTTTTAAGGCAGTTTTGTTCTGAAAGTTGTCTGTTGCAAACATAATTTGAACAGCATTTTGGCTACCTGTGATTACAGG
>VOQJ01010993.1:1516-11754 GCA_015052665.1 Apistogramma diplotaenia
CCCACACACGCCCCCACCCTGCCCCCGTGGAGGACGGCAGTTTAAAGGTGCAGCTCGTGTCTCGGAGCGATCGTGTCTGAAAGGGGCTCGAGTATCCATAGCAACACAGTATTTGGAAGCAACACTTCCTGTAACCCCGAGGATGATGTCACAGGACGCCGCCCACTCAGCTCTTCCTGATTTGATCCCCACACACAAAAACGAAGAAAAAAACGGGCGCACAGCGTTTTAAAATTCATCGACGCTCCACGAAGCCTACGTCTACGCTCTGTTGCACGTTTCTGGGGGGGTCGATCATTGCCGTCTATTGCTTTCACAGGTGTGTTTTTGAGAGGTCGGTTCACCTGTCCAGGTTTAGTTTCTGCAGAGAAAGGGGGGGGGTGAGGTCAGGGAGTGAGGGAGTAACGTGATCGGGGGGCGGTCCCTGGGATTCAGCTGATTGGTGGATCGGAGAGGACGCTGTTCCCAGGACGTGTGTGCGTCTATCTTTGTGAGGACATCCTTCACACTTGTTATGGTCAGAGCGAGGACAGTTTATTATTCCACTGAGCAGAATGTGCTGGAAGGCAGTTTCAGAGCCGGAGGAGGAAAGAGCTCAGGAGGGTCACACATCTGTCCAATACGCTCTGCAGGTGAAGGCTGAGCGAGCACAAACATTAAGAAATGTTAGAAAACTCTCCTATAAGCTCAGGCTGGCCATTAACTTCAGTGTGGCTCAATAAATAAAGTGGGCGGTACGAGGAACAGGAGGCGTTTGACGCCCCTGCTTTCTTCCACACTGCTCTGGTCTCCACTCAGCTCCCCAGGATGGAGGCGAGCAGAGAAGCTCTCCTCATCGTTCTGCAAAGTGACAGTGACATAAGCAAAGCCCTGTTCAGCTTCTGTAAATGGAATCTTTCCCGGAACGACGTTCCTGTGTTTTAGAGTGGATCTCATCCACTTCTTCCTTCCACTCGTACTTATTTTTAGACTTCTGAGTGACTGAGGCGACAGACGTGTTTCGGCTGACAGAAACCCGCTAATGTCTAACAACAATTTAAAGCCATCAGTTGAAAGTCCGGCAGGAGGAAATGTTACTTTACAGATGAGCTCAGCGACTACAAGGTGTCATTTAGCTGTGGTGAAGTTCAGGGAATGCATCATGTCAAAGGTCCTCACAAGAATAGAAGTACAAGTGCGTATGTGTTGGTTCACATCATCTTGGTTGGCAGCCATTCCGGCTCTGCTGTCCCTGGAGAACCATGAGAACCTACTGGAGAACCTGCACTGACAGCTCGACCTGAACTACCTCACAACCAGCTGTGTGTGTGTGTGTGTGTGTGTGTGCGTGTGTGTGTGTGCGTGTCCATCTTTGTGAGGACCAATTGCACTCTGGGTGTGAGGCTGGTCTGCACTGAGACAAACCTTCACTGGGGTCCTCACAAAGGGAGACGAGGGGTGTTGGAGCTACAGGCTGTCATCCCGCAGGCCTTCCAGGATCTGGACCAGGCTCTCCAGTCCAAACACGTAGCCCCGGTCCGGTCCGTCGTGCACAGCTGTGTCGCCACGGAAACCCTTGAAGGTAGAGTGGGCGAAGTCGATCATGCGAACGTCCACCAGAGGGGCCTGCCGGGGCGGGGCAGCGGGAGGAGGGGGGAAGGAACCTAAACTGGCAGTCTGGGAGGTGGAGTCTGGAAGAGGGTGAGGCGAAGGGGGGCGGGGAAGGAAGGAGTGGCAGTCTGACTTGGGGGGCGGTGCTTGTGTGGGAGGATGAGGGGAGGGGGCTGGAGCCTTCAGTCCAGAGCCCTGTGAGGGCGGGGATCCCAGGTCTGGCTTCTGGCTCGTGTCCGTTTCACAGGGAGCATCGGGGGCCGGCGGTGGGTGGGCAGCGGGGCCCGGGCCACAGTGGGGGTCTGCGGGTGCCGTGGGGTTCTTCGGTTGCCAAGCTGAGGAGCCCTCAGGTTCCTACAGATGCAAACACAGACCGAACTCAAACAGAGGGAAACCCCCACAGCATTACATCATCTTCTGAGATGCTGCCCAAAGCAGTCTGCAAAGGAGACTTCCAGCTGTTTCCACTCACCTTTCCCTCATAGATGATGAGCAGCGAGGACGAGTAGAAGCGATAAGACGCCTGCCTCTCCAGCACCGCCTTCAGGCTGCGAAGCTTGTTCAGGATTGGCTCAAAGAGGTCCTGCCTCAGGCCCTTTCCGTTGTGCAGGTACTGATAGAGCGCCTCGCGGAAGCCTTCGATCGACAGGCCGCGGCCGTAGTACTTGTTCCTGCACAGGTAGTGACCGGTGTTCAGCTGGTACACCTGCAGAGACAGGTGGGCAACAGCGCTTCACTACAACATGACTCAGGATTCCTTCAATTCATTTTAATATGTATATAAAAGCGCAGATTTTCACAGTAAAATCACTTTTCCTCTGTAAATATCTGCACTAATGACCAAAAGGATTCAGGATTGTTAGCAGGAGGATTAGTGCCGGTGGCCTCTGTGGCAGCAGACAGGAGTTAATCTCGTGTGCTGGCAGCAATAAGGCTGAAGAATCGGTACGTTATCAGATCTTCCACTTCTCCAGAGACAAAGCAAAGGCTCCTAATATTGTGATGTTATTGCGCCCACGTCACCACTGCAGGACGGGCTGATAAAGCCGCGGTTATCTTTGGGTTCGGCCGTGACGGCCCGCCGCTCTGGCAGGTCCTCCTTTGTACCTGCATGCCACACACTCTGACTCCCAGAGTCGCTGAGGTGCTCTGTTCACATTTCCTGATCTGCCGGGCCGCCTTCTCCTCGGAGGCGTCGTCTCCGTGCTGCCGGGTGCCCATCTTCAGGTCCAGGATGCAGGGGTAAGAGAAGTGGTGCACCACGTTCTCCAACAACAAGAACTCTGGTTAAAAAGCTGCAGTTAAGGAGCCAACCACCCTGATTCACACCCTGTTTTATGTTCCATCTCTTGTGCAAAATGTAACTAAAAGTATTCAGACTGATTCAGAGGAAGTGGCTCCTCTCTGATCAAACTGAAGCTAAAGGGAAGCTCAGAGGCTGGTCGTTCTGGTCGTGCGAGTGCTGTTTGTGTCTGTCCAGGAAACATGGAGCCGCTCTGAGGCTCTGACGGGAGACAGATGGAGCCCCCCCAGCACCCCCACAGCTGCAGGCTGCTCTCTTTGAAGCTGCAGATCAAAACATGACCTCCGACCTGATAACCTCCTGCTCACATTTACCTGATGGTCCCCCACAGTGTTTGTTAGTGTGCCACAGGAAGGTGTGAAGGTCCCCTCAGGACAACGGTACCCCGGGTACCACAGAAGGATACTGAAGAGTTTCCGGTCCTTGGACTCGGACCTCATGCGGCTGAGCTGCTGCTTGTGGCAGCGAAGGCTCCAGGGATTGTGGCTGATCTTCTCTGACGTCAGGCCGCTGTTCCAGTCCAGCATCTGGAAGGGAACATCTGAGTGGACCTTTGGGTCGAGCCTCGGGCTCTTCAGCTCTGCCAGACTGTGGGAGGAGGAAGAGGAGGAGAGAGGCCCGTTAAAGCATTGCTGGTGATCTCTGCTGACTGTGGTCATCCACATGTTCTGCCCCCTTGTTGTCAGGGCTAACCAATAAAAAGTATCTATTAAGAGTTCATCGCAGCCTCCTTTAGCATACGTACCTGTCCGAGGGGTCGGTGTCGTGCGCCTCCCTCCGATCGGGCCGCTCCTCCTTGTGTTCAGAGGTGGATGAAGAGCGATGGAGGCTGCGGCGCGAGTGCTTCCTCCTCGGCTGCTCCCTCTCGGGGGGGTCGCGCTCCTCGTGCTCTCCGCCTCCTCCCTCCATGTTGCTCTCCACGTACGGGTAGGCCACCAGGTTGATGTAACCGTCAGAGTCGCCTTCAAAGCACACCAGCACCACACCTGGCAGGACGCAGCACAGGAAGCATGCTGGGAATTATTCACAACACAGTGGAAGACAAAGGAAAACGCTGCACTTTTAAAGGCTTTTGTAACCATGGAAACATCATGTGAAGTCCAAATTAGATCCAGTTTTATTATGTATTCCTGGGTTAATGTGTCTGATAATATCACTGCCCACAGGAGGAGGGATTACTTTAGCATCATCAGGTGTTCGGTCTGTTCGGTTCAGCGCCGACCCTCTGAAAATAAAACGTTGGATCTGGGCCTTCATAAAAATCCGTACTTTGGTACCAGGCTGACGCCAAACTTTTGAAATCGTTTTTAAAAACAGATGTGAGAAGCCGGAGGAAAGAACTGCAGCTGGTTCTACGTTCCTGAGTCCAGTCCCAGGGCCACTAAGCCAGATTCATCTCATATCGAGAGATGACCCAGCAGCAGGTCGAAGCTCCTTAACAGCTGTCCTCAGACCAACATTCGGGTCAGCTGTTGTCATGTAAAAAGCTTCAGATGGGGAATTCTGGGATCTGATCCCGGATCACTGGGAATCATGGCTTCATTATGGATCCTTAAGCAGCTGCATTTGGAAAAAACTAAAATACGTTTTCACGTGACCTGGGAGGCTGCAGACCTGGGAGGCTGCAGACCTGGGAGGCTGCAGACCTGGGAGGCTGCAGACCTGGGAGGCTGCAGACCTGGGAGGATGCAGACCTGGGAGGCTGCAGACCTGGGAGGCTGCAGACCTGGGAGGATGCAATGCACCTATATGGCCAGAAGGGTAACAAAAACATGCTAGCAGCTAGCAGGCTCTGAGCAGTGAAGTGTCGGCACGGTGACAGAGGGCAGACTGAGGGGTGAAGACAGCATCTCATTGGCCTGTCTCACACAGACCTCTGACGAGCAGCCAGTCGGCAAGCAGCACATTTCTGATCTAGTGACAGCCGGTTCACCCTGACATAAAGACCTCTGAAGGCCATCAAACCTTCAGTCCTCTGAAACCTGCATCACAGTTCAGAACCTCTGTGGCTCACACATGGTCTCAGAGTCCCTTTAAGAGGAACTTCTGCTGCACCAGGATCACCAGCTGACTGTAATAAACACCCTTCATGCACCAAAGCGGTTCATTATTAAAGTCCCCTTTTAGGTTGTTGAAGGGTTCTTAAGGAAACATGCAGCAGACAAACATGCTGGAGAACATGCTGGAGAACATGGTGCTCGCGGTGAGTTCAGACACTGAACCTGTGAAAGAACCCAGGAACCGTGTGCTGGACCAGAAGCTGCCCACACAGGCTTTACTGCTCCACCCAGCTTCTCACTTCATCTGTCAAACACAAGCTGTGTCAGCTTCCCTTCATCTGCATGTGGGAGGGGCTTATTTGGCATTTCCATTACATCATACAGAGCCGAGAGTAGAAAAAGCCTCTGAATCTCAGCTGGAGCCTTTGGCTCAGGGACATTTCTTGATGTCGCTGACGTCATCATGTGAGACAAAGTTCAGCATGAACAGGCAGCAGTGGATGTCACCCTGTGGGCATCTACTGAGTGCTTCTACTGACAGTTTCTGGATAAACTAAGCAGACAGTGATGCATCTGCACATCTGTTATATTTAGCTTCATACACAGACCAGGACATGTCATCCCTGCTAAGCCAGACACTGAACATCCTCCATGTTGGTCCTAATTTAATTTAGCTGTCAGTTTGCTCATGAGTGGGAAACCAACCCCAAACATCAAGTCCAGGCTGCAGACTACAACCTTCCCCTCGGCGGCACAGCGAGCTTCACCTCCTCCTTACCCACAACACAAGGAGGAATCTAATCTGACGGTGCCAGGCTGCACGTGGATCAAACGACCTTGACAGACTCAGAAAGTCGTGGCTGGGCAGCTGTCCGTCCGTGCTGTTATTGAATCAGCAGGACAATGGGAGTGGGCACACGTCCAGACATAAATTTAGACTGATGGAGCACGCTGCAGGGGGGCTAGTGGGGGTGCAGAGCTACGATCAGCTGCAGTACAGAATCCCGGGAACGCGTCCATCACGTCTTTAATAAAGGAGCGCCACAAACATGGATAACAGGAACAATCTGCCACATGTTAACAGAAACGTCTGCAAAGCCTCTGATGCATCAGAGCCGGGACAGAAGAGACACTGAGTCGTTCATCAACGCCATCGTGGTTTCATTCCCGATGTGACGAGCGATGATCTGTGAGGACCAGTCAGCCCCCGTTGGCCCGTCCGGCCCCGGATCTTCTCCCTTTCTAACGATTAAGAAGACCAAAATGTACAAAACTGACTCAATGTTTAGTTCACAACGAGCTGAAACGAGTGACGGCGCCCAGACAGGATACAAGAGTCGCCCCCTGGTGGCCGTTAAAAGGACAGCAGCTGAAGGTTTCTCAGAGCCACAGAGCTGACGTGAGCACAAGCTTCGTTAACGGTCATTAAAGTGTGCTTTGGACCAGTCTTTCTAAACATCTGCGTGTCCACAGACGTGTTTGGGCCTCATGTCTGTTCAGGAAACAAAGGAGGCCGAAGCAGGAACGCTGGGCTGAGGTGTCCCTTCATAATACCTCCAACCTGCTGAGTCAGCACTGCTTTGAGCTGACACAGCTGTTCGGTCTCTCCGTTCGGCAGGTTTGATGTCAAAGAAATAAAACTAACATTTGTGTTTGAGTGGCCTGTGACTCGCTGGGTCAGAGCCTGAGCCCGTGATGAAGAGCAGAGCAGCTAAACCGCTACACCTCCACTAAACATCCGTATTTCCGTCCTCCTGTCGTCTCCACCCACGGAGGCTTCGGCTCCCTGAGCTGCTGTCAAAACAAGAAAAGTTCAACCGTCTTCTGCTGCGGCTTCTTCAGGCCAACAGGAGGTTCAGGAAATGTCACGTAGAGACATTAAAAGACCTTTAAATGAAGAGCTGCATCTCCCCACATGCTCCCCAAACCAGCGCTCAATAATCCTCAGCTGCTGTCTGAACATCATATTCACCTTTTTCCCTCCAGATGATGGAGTGCAGCCAACCTGAGGCACCGACCTAACCTGCTGGAGCCGCTGAGCTTCAAACAGCTGCCATCTGATCTGCAGCCAACGTCTCTACAATGATCTTAATATGCAAGAAAAGGCCGCATGACCTATGAAGATGCTGCAGCTACAGTACAGGCACACACACACACACACACACGCACACCACAGCAGCTTGCTAACTGATCCAAGTAGCTGATAGCCTCCTGCTGCTGTCTGTTCAGGTGTGCTGGATTTTGGAACCTGCTCAGGTATCACTGGGTGGGACGCGGCTGCACGTGCGCGCCCTCGAGTGTCAGGCTACTTTTCCATGATTCAGTCTTGGATGTGACACTAAAAACAACCTACGTCGCCAAAGTGCTGTGCAGTTAAACATGAAATAATACGATGAATAAAAACCTGCTCAGGAAGGAAAAAATAACTGAGCAAAATATCGAGTAAAGCTTTAAACAGGTGGAGAACAGCGTTCACACCTGCCCTGCAGGTATCCCTGCCACATTAAAGATGGAGGCAGACGGAGCTACCACACCTGCACCGTTAGCATCGTTCATATTTCAGATGGATGCTCAGGTCTTACTGAGCTCTGATGAGCTGCTGCTCTCACCTCCTCTGTTTTTACTCTGCTCGGGGTCACAGGGTCACGGGGTCACAGGGTCACGGGGTCACCTCCCTGCTTCACCTCCACCACAAAAACTACAGGCTCCTCTCATTTCTGTAAGCTGTTCCTCTTCATCTCCTCCAGCCCACCCCCAGAGGACCCTTCCCACGGTGCAGGATGACGCTCGAGGACGTGCAGGTGTCACAGAGGTGTTTTAACCTTCACAGGTGCTCAGCTGAATTTCATCCACAGGTCGTTTCATCATATTTCTGCTCTTCACTGCTTGTGATTGAAAAAGCCAAATTATCTCCTTTAATACCATGAACTCTGTCTGAGGTCATCCACACCTCCCGGCCTTGCATCTGTGGTGGGCGGGGACTAACACCTGAAGAGAAATGTGACATCATCGCCCTCAGTGCTCCTGTGCTCTCAGCCTTTGATTCAGAAACAGCGGCGCTGCTCAGGCTGAAGCAGGACCTGCTCATACAGCCACATGAATACTGGTCCCTGCTTCTGTCACCGAGTGTGTGTGCGTGTGTGTGTGTGTGTGTGTGAGAGTGAGTGCTTTGTTCTGCCTGCTGCTCTGGTACCGACTGACCTTTGTACTCTGGAGTGAACTCTTTCATCTCAGGAGGCAGGGACTCGTAGAAGCGCTGCTCCCTGCTGATCAGAGGCTTACACACCGTGTGGTCATCATAACGCATCATACTGGTGTGACCGCCCACCTGAAACACACACACAGGTGATGATGATGGGTGAGTGTGTTCACTGGCCTTAAAAACAAGCCTCATCGCTCCACCTGTTCATTATCCCTCCCACTCACCTGGTGTATGAACGGCTCCAGAGGAACGCCTCCTCCTCGTGGTTGAAGTGAAGCCCCTCCCCCTGTGCCCGCCCCCTGTAGCTTGCTGTCCATGTTGTTGGTGTGAGGGAGGCACATGGCTCCAGGCGGACGCACCGCGCCTCCTCCTGCACAGGAGAAGGAGGGTCACTCATGCTGAAGAATAAAGCACCGAAACAAACCCGTAACAGGTTCTGTCCCTGCAGAACCCGTAACAGGTTCTGTCCCTGCAGAACCCGTAACAGGTTCTGTCCCTGCAGAACCTAGAAACTGCTTTCATGCTTCATGACTTTGCACGAGTTGTTCCATGTTTCATTCGCGGCTGTTTCCTGACCCCGAACAGCTTTCAGAGGGGACTCCAACACCTGTGAGATCTGACACCTGGGAATGTCGGTGGTCACTGTGAGGACACGAGTCACAGGGCAAAAATAATCAGCTGCAGAATTCCTGTCAGCCAAAAGCTTCCCAGTTTCCTCAGCAGCCTATGAGCTGTGGGAGCGACTACAACAGGCTGGCACGTGCACATCTTTCACCCTCAGGAGGCTCACGAACCAGCACAGACCTCCGTGGACTCCAGACCGTCAGGGGTCAAAGGTCAAAGTGCGCGTACAGTAAAGTCAGTGAACACGTGCGCAGCTCTGTTCTCGAGAAAACGTAACCTCTGACCTTTACGCTGAGGTGAGCTGCATCTGTGAGGTCACAGCGCTTTGTCCAACAGACTGTTCCTGGCTCTGCATGATGTCACTGAGGGGGGACGTCCCTAATATGGTCACACAGCCCTCGTGTAAGATGAAAGGGTACATGATGACAGCTGTGTGTACTCTTACAGCCGCTCACACAGCTGGACCGTCCTTCCCACAGGCCTGATGCCTCCTGAGTGACAGCTGCCTCAAATCCAATTAGCAGGACACAATCACATAATTTAGTATAAACACGTTTTATAGAAAATATTAACAAAGGCAGCAGATTTGTTTGAAGTACTTGGTAATACATCAAATTCCTCCTAATAAGAGGAGTTTCTGCAGAGAGATCCCGGTAATAGGCAGATAATTTAGTAATTGGATCCTCCGGTGATTACGCTGCTGTGGTTTAACCGGTTGCTAGGGTAACACAGTGAACCATAACACTGGAAAAAAGGTTCAATCAGCCTTCATTAACTCAGACAGCCATAGCAAATAGCTGAGAAGACGGCCGGCTGTCCTTGCTGCTTCCATCGGGAACGCTGGGACTCTGTCGGTTACTCGCACTGACGTGGGAATTTGTGCTTCTTGAAGTCAGATGGTCAAAAATGTTACCTGATTAGCTCTAAGAGTTTTAGATTACTCACATCGTTGTGATATAAAACGATTTCTCAGACCAACTGAGTCATCTTCACGACTCAGGCCGACGCGCATCTGCCTCAATGCACACGGAGGAAACACTCATCCTCATCCTCAGTCCTACCTTGGGCATGGGCTCGGGTGTGTAGTGATGGGGAGGGGGGGGCGCAGGGCACCACGGGCTGCTGGGAACGCACGCCGGCCCCGGGGGGAGGCGGCGCCAGACCGAAAAACCACCTCGCAAAGCCTCCAATCAGGGTGCTCCAATCCACCGCCGGCAGCACGGAGATCCAATCGGGGCAGGGGGCGGGGGGGCAGAGATGGGGGGACGGCAGGGGAAGCAGGGTGTCAGTCAGGCAGGGTCACCACCTCCTGAAAAGACAGGAAATAAAGTTAAGCTTAATATGAACCGCAATGATGTCATAAAGTTCTGTTAGCTCTGATGGGTCACAGCTGGACCTTCAGCTGCAGGTGGTTCATCCTTCAGACTGACGTTCTCACATCTCCAAGAGCCTCACCTGCCTCTACTGCCACCAGCAGCTGTCAGCACATCAGCCTCCAACACACACACACACACACACA
>VOQJ01010995.1:4766-17142 GCA_015052665.1 Apistogramma diplotaenia
AAGAGAACTAGTTGGAGAGAGAGGCGAAGGGCGGGGGGGGGGGGGGGGGGGGGGGGGGGGGGGGGGGGGGGGGCGCAGCCATCAAAGCCTCGAATCTTTGAATGGTGCAGTTAATCAGAGTAAGACATACTACCAGATCCATGCTCTTTGGGACTCCACTGATGAGGCGTTCCCATCAATAACTATGACTCATCAATGAGTAACGTTCACCTGCTCGGGCACGGTAACATTAACTAATATTAACTAATTTCAAAATACAGCTCAAAGCTAACATGTGCAGGATTCTGGTTATAAACCGGGTATCTGACAAACTTAAAGTCACTAAATTCAAAACTGCTAATAGTGCCAGTTAGAGATTTAAGACAGCTTGGTAAATAAAAGCTCCATCTAAATCAATAACATTTATCTCCTGGTTGATCGTGGCTGTCGATTGTGGCTTATTGGCTACCCAGAAGCAGTTGCTAGGACACCGCAGGCTCTCAGGTTAAGAGACCATGCTGTGGAGCTGGTGAAGACATTTGTAATGTGCCATTGCGCTGCCTGAAACCCTCACCTTCCTGCAGTGTTGGGAGTGTACCACTGTCACATGGTCCCACACAAGCTTCAAGCTGATTTAGGCTTTTCTTCTACAAACATGTTGATGGAAAGCTTTAAAAAAAAAAGCCTCATCGAGAGGCGAGACTGCCGTGATGAAGACAAGCAGGTGGTTGCGCTTTGAATCACGCATGAATATTCTGTCACATCAGGGAGCTGTCACTGCGATCCGTGCATGCAGTGTGTGTGTGTGTGTGTCAAAAACACCGCTTTAAAATGCGTGGACATGGCTGTTTGTGCTTGAGCTACACTGTAGCAACAATCAGTCACATATTTCACACTGGATTATGTTTCTAGTACTTTTTTAATGTGCACAGATCTTTAAGCAGACCTTTAAAAAAAGCTCCACAGGACGTGTGCAGCACTGTTGTCCTCAGTTCCAGTGTGGAACAGGGTGCAGATGTGCGCATGTGTCCAAGGTTAAACAATCTTGGTCTAAGCATTAAGAGGTAATAAATTAACATTCATACCTGCAAGAAGAGGCTCCTACAGAACAACTGATGGACCACTCGGCACGGCTCTCCTGCTACACAGCATCCATCACCCAGCCTGCAGGCTGAAGGCGAGTGCGTATGCACATCGAGTGTGTGTGTGCACGAGACTGAGTGTTAGCATTCTAACAGTTCATCTTAACAGATAATGGGAAGCATCATGAAGTGAAGAGCCACAGACAGTAAATGTGAGAGATGGTCTTCTGATGGGGAGGCCCTGCAGCCGAATCGTTTAAGTGCTCAGAGACACCTTTAATGCTCAGGGCCCTCTGGGTAAGTGTTTGCCATCTTGGAAATGTGACTTTGAGAGAGAAAAGGACACAACCTCTGAAACATCACAAAGGGAAAAAGGGCGATTTTTCATGGCATCCTCAACTACAGTACCTGATGAATCTGTCCTGAGTGAGGGAGAATCAAGCTAACACAGACACCGGCCTGCATGGTGGCGCGGTGGCACCCGGGTCCTTACCGTAGCCGTGTGATCTCTTCATGTGGTGCTTCATGTTGCTCTTCTGGGTGAACCTGATGTTGCACACCTCACACTTAAAGGGCTTCTTCCCAGTGTGTTTGACCATGTGGACCTGCAGCGCGCTCTTCTGGTTGAAGGCCTTCTCACACTGAGTGCACTTGAAGGGCCGCTCACCTGCGGGGACGCAGACCCAATATCAATATCCACACATGCTGCCTTTAACATTTGTATACTAAAACATGCTACACCAATATGCTTAAAAGTCTCTATGGATTCATAAAGAGCTGAACAAACCGCTGACATGAACATTTTATTCCTGTAAATAAGTGGCTATGAAGTGAACTGCATGGTGCACATGCATACACATTAAAAAGCGTATGTAGTATCTGAGTAGTGGAGATAATGCACACACACTGAAACTGAGCAGGTAGTTGTGATGCTGCAGCTCAGTCACTGGGGTCTGAAGTGCACCCCCCTGCAGCACACTGGCTGTAAGAAAACTTGTGTCCTGCTGAGACAAACAAGTCAGCAAGGACGGCAGAATGAAGTGAAGCTGCTGGGTGCTGCTGTGATGATGCCCATTTTAATAAATCATATGCTATTCCTCTGAGCAGCAGTTTGTTTACGCCGGTACACCTACAATCTTATAACACCGTAACAAAATAACCAAAGAAATGACTCCTATTCCAGAGGATCACACAATTAGAGTCACTTTTCCTCCTCAGACCTTTTTCATTTCAGGGTCTGTTCAGCTAAACAAACAAGACGTGAGATAACGTGCAGCTGCAAGAATGAGGCATACCTTAGGAGTAGGGGGCAAATGAAAAACCAGGATTGTGAGATTAAATCCAGTCAGATTTCCCCTCAAATCTAGTCAAATATGTAAGCTGATGATCATGTCTGAGTGCTTAGGACCTCACAGGAATGCAACATTTATCTGCTTATTAATGAATTAACGAGCCGTAACATCATCAGCTCGGACCCCCGTCTTTCTGTCAGTGCCATCGTCTACAAACCAGCAGCTCTCACTAACGTCCCCTAAACACAAATATCCATAAATATGAATGAATCACAATCTCTTTGCTTGTATTTGAGTGACGACAGCCCACCTGTGTGCGTTCGGTTGTGCCTCTCCAGCTGACTGCGCTTGGCGAAGGCTTTCACACAGGAGGAACAGCTGAAGACTCTGGGTTTCTGGGAGCTCGGAGACGGGCCTGGCTGGTGCACTCGCTTATGTTCCTGCAATTGAAATGCATTTACAGTTACGGTCTAAGGCTGTCCTCAGCAGACACAGAGAGTCAGAGGCGACAAACCTGCACACCTGAAGGCATCACGGCTACTTTGACAGCACAGGGAGAACACACCCAGTATTACTGTGCTGGTCTTAATAAATGACTTGTTTAGATCAGCATCGAGGTACAAACGCTAAACCATAACGGAGGAGAAGTTACCACTGCAGCCCTCTGATTATTCAAGCCTGTGGCAAATCAAATTCAGTGATCGTGATATTGGGCCACAAGTACATTACATTACTGATATGAAAATTAATGTTTGGAGGAACATTTTGTTTCATGTGGCTCTAGCAGTTAAGCAGCAACACTTTTGTTCTGTGGATGCTTTGTATCATAGCAACAAACGTGAAAGCTGAGAGAAACGCGTTTCCACGGTCGCCTTAGAAGAGCTGACAAGGTGATGTTGTTGCACACTGAGTGAGCTATAGGCTCCTCAGAGTCCAGATGTGACACTGCAGGTTATACTGCTGTACACACATAAGGGTGCTTATAACTCTGCAAAAAAAAAAGAAAAAAGAGGCAATAAGCCCATTTAAATCAAAAGGTCTATTCCACCTTAAAGGTTTCAGCGGATGATGGGCTGCTATACAAGTGTACCGCATTATTAATGTATCTGATTCCTCATATTTCTGGAATCATCTCGCACTGCTTCGAAGCAAAAATGGATTTGGTATTCTGGGACATTATCGCTGATTTTTAAATTTTATTTTAGCATTCTCATAACGTGCTGCTAAAGTTTTTGGTTGGAATTAAAAAGCAAAATCATTATTCACAAACCAACAGGAATAATGAAAAAAAATAAAAGCAAAACTGTCAACACTGAGGTCGCAGCTGCCGACTAACAAAGAGCCGGTGTGCTGAACAATTACGGCTCAGCACATCGGGGCACATTTACAAAAGAAAACGCCTTTGGCTTCGTAGCCTTTGAGAAGAAGCATGAAAAACAAGCGGAAGAGAGCATGAGGATGAAGCCGTGCCTTCCTTCTCCCCGGCATTTATGTGCTCGACTGTTCCAAGAGCACACAAGATCCTCTCCACAATTTAGCTGCAAGCTCCTCGTGGTCTGAGTGCTTTGTTTGTTAAGAGTGACACGTAACGAGCCTTGAAGATTAAAATGTGAGGACACTTTTCCTGCAGACTCTCTGAATCTATAAAAAAGGTTAATTAAAAATAAAACTGTGCCATAGCTCATATAGTGTTTTAATAAAACCTGTAGAGGGTCACCTGTCATTAGTATTTCTTTATATACAAAGCAGTTTTCCAGCAAATATAAAGCCAAGTTGTCTTTTGAAGAGGAAGAAATTTTAAGGCCGTGTCCAAGCTTTTACCTTCAGGTGTGTCGCTCGCTTGAAGGCCTTCCTGCAGAGGCTGCAGACGTGACAGCGGTCCTTGCCGTGAGCCTGTCTGCAATGGCGTCGCAGCGTATTGGCATTCTGGCATACTTGGTTACAGTAGAAACACTGATTTCGGTTATCAGTGTCCATCTGGGGGTCTTTCCCACCCTTGTGGCCGTCACTGGAAATCTGAAGCATGCACAAAGATACGAGAGTCACTGATTTCTTTGAGTTCTGTCACCTTCAAGCTGAAAAAACGCAGCCTTTGTTTAGCAGCTCTTCGCCTGGGTATGTGAAGCATACAAAACAAAATTACTCACATTGTATCCATTGTCAGTGGCTCCGTTTGTGGACTGGGACTGGTGGCTGACCAGTATGACCTGCTGGCCTGTGGTACCTGGCTGTCCTGTTAGGCCAGAGTCGTTCAGTACTGCAGGGAATGTCTGACCCTGAAGACCAGAGGATAAGCCTTAGACTATAATTGTGATGTTAAATCAGAATAGCAGCCTGTAAACTGTGTTGGACATTTGCAGTGCATTACCCATGTGTATATATTTTTATTTTTACCTGTGTATTGAGGTTTAGAGTGACACCATCCAGCATGCCCTGAGCGTCTGCAAGAGTCAGTGTGACACTGCCATCGCTGGCCACACCTCCTGGTGACATCACTAGGCTCTGGGAGGCAGCCGTATGTGACAAAGTGGTGCTTGGTGGCAGACTGGTGACTGACGGGAGGAGAGAGCGGTTAAAAGGCTCCAGTCGTGCAGCGGTTCCACTGCATCTTATTTCCTGCTTAGTCTATGAAACCATATTTGGCTGCTCAAACTCTCAGAATGACAAATATCCTCCCACATTAACGAGTGGTTCGGCTGGCGGCCGAAGCTCTGACTGAAACTAACACCCGCATATTCAGCAGGTTTGGTAGCAGAGGATATTACATCAGGGGTGAACAAAACTAGCCAATATTCGACTTTAATAAAAAAACACAATGTCTCAGTCAAATCACAGGTTGAACCACGTTTGCATGCAAAGTGGCAGGAAGGCTTTAGTCTACTCAAACAAATCAGAGATGCTCCACGTGTCTCTGAGAAGCAGTGGGATTATTTTTTATTTCCACTTGAGTTAAGTGGGAGGTAATGAAGAGCGAAAAATGAAACTGAAAATTTGATTAAGCTTCTAGGTGACAAACAAACAAGTCAACAGAACAATCAGAGAAGCGTCTCTGACAAAGCAAATGTTTTTTTCTACTTCACGCCGCAGTCCGCAAGCCCTTCACGCTCTGACCAGACGGGTCTGCGTGACTATTAAGTCGTTATTCAAGTCGTTTTCGAAGCTCCTTTGAACTGGTATCTGACCTGAAGTCCCCTTATGGAGACTGGAGTTTTAGCTACAGTGCAGTCCTCTGCTACACGCACGTCTTACCTGCACTTCCAGTGTTGGCGGGGCTGTGAGGTAGGAGGTGGTCGTTGGTGATGGTCAGGGTTGCACTGGTGGTTTGGCCATTCAGTGGTGACGCCAGCCTGATGCTGCCGTTCATCTCGGCGGCACTGGGATTGTTTGGCTGGGGGAGCAGATCCTGACCTGCGAAGGCGTTGAAGAAAAGCACTTGTAATTACTCCAACGAGGTGATTTGTTTCCTCGTGGTATTAGTGTTGATATTAAAAAGATGCCGGGCGCTTTCTGAAATGATAAAGTTCATATTTTAAAGGGTGACAAATTGATTCAAACACAGTAACTCAATGACATTTGGGGTTTCCTGCAGGGATCACCGTGTTCGGTTCAGACATGTTTAACAGCTTTGTAAAAACACATGTAGTAAAATGTAATAACCCTCATTAGCTAACTGTAATGCCACATTTAAAATTGAAATGATGCTTTGTTTAAATGTATTAACGTGTTGGCAATTTGTCTCTTTTAAGATGAATTTCCTGCCAAAGACCTTCTGCTGCCTTGGCAGGAAAAAAAACCCTTTATTGCCGGAGCTGAATACAACGCTTTTATGAGCACAGTCACTCGCTGAGGCACGAATAAAAACAAAGTGAAAACAGCTTCTTAAGGCTTTAATCTGAAAGGTCCAAATCACGGTGCAGTAAGTCAGTGGAATGAAGGAGAGGCTGAGCAGACTTAGCGGGCTTAGCGGTGCAGCCACGGCTCTTCACAACCCCACGTGATGACGTGGCTCTGCGTGATTATCGGATTCATGTTTGTTCCCCTTTCTGCCTACTGGTGTGTTTGCCTCAGGAAATCAATACTAATATAGGCTTTTTTTGTTTATTATTATTTCATGTTTGCTATTGAGAGCTGCTTTCTAAAAGATCAGTGTATTTGTGGTGTTTGTGGTTGATCTGGGGTGTGTGTGGCTGCCTGTACCTGATATGGTAAGGGTGATCTCCTGAGGGTTTCCTGCAGCAGTGCCAGAACCAGCAGCTGAAGCCTGGACCTGGGCAAGAGCCTGTGTCAGGCTGGAGTTGTTGATGGTCAGAGTGATCTCCTGACCGCTGCCGCCGCCCGTCACCAGCCCGGAGCTGCCCATGACATTGCTTAGGTCCTGAGAACCTGCACAACCCAGCACAAGGCATGGGCAGATGTTTAGCTTGTAGCAGAGAAAGCCTACTTAGTTCATTTCTCACTTAAAGCCATAATACATACTGTTAGCATCCTGCTCAGAAAGCCCAGCCATTGTGACCTGTGCGGGTGTGATAGTGGAAGGCTGCAAAGCCAGGCTGGTCAGTGGGTGGATGACAACGTTGGCAGACACTGAGGTGTCAGTCGTAGACATGAGCTGGCTGCCTGAGTGGGAGACCAGGCCTGCATCCACGCTCAGGGGCTGCGAGAGGAGACCGCCTTGCTGCAGAGTCTGCTGCAGGAGGGCGGGATCAATCTGAAGGAGAGAGTATTACATACAGGATTTTGTTGAATGACACCGTTTCTTCACAAGAGTGCACATGATGGGCTAGAATTATTTGTAATGACTGCGAGGGGGCAAAACCCCCGTGGCTGCATAAAGACTTTGTGCAGAAGTCTACGAAAGGGCCCTCGACTCCCTCGCTCTGTGAACACTCTTCTGATGAGTTTATGGGCTTAGTTGCAAGCTTTGGGCCATACTGAATGAAACAATAATTCCATTTTGGAAATTTTGGTTCTTCTAAGGCTCAGAAAGGAGGATTAGCCAGGATATGTGCACTGGCTGACAGCTTGACCGTCACAAGCTCTGAACAAACGGGGTTTCACAGTCAGACCCAGGCTTCACTCGCCAGCTCCAGTTTCTAACGTGTTGATTCTAATAAAAACTGCTCGTGGGCTTTCCATCTCACTGATTAAGCGTTTGCGGAGACATTTATTAGTATCATTATTCATCTTGGCCACTGCAGTCGATCATGTGTCATGGAGGATTTGTGATATTGACAGGAATTCCTGGGAAAACGTGTGGGCCGGTTTACACTTTCAGATAAGATTCCTCAACATTATTTCACACTCGTCGGTCTTCACAAGATGAGTTTGCAAGAAGATAATTGGAAATGTTAACGGTGTGACCGAATGAGAGGCAGTTTTGGCTCTTACAGACACATCAATGTTATTTGATCTAGTCTTACAGGCAGCTGCTGATGCTGTTTGTCATAACTGTTAAAGACTAGGAGCTTGATCAGAAACGTTGGTCTGTGTATTCTGTTCTGTGCTGCATTTATGGAAGTTTATGTTCTGACCGCACACGTGGATAAATACACAGGGTTCGGGAGGAGCGGTGTGTAACCTGCAGGGTGATGTTGTTTATGTTGCTGGTGTCGATGCCGGAGATCTGCACGTTGGGGCACACCAGGTTGGCAGGTGTCAGCTGCAAGTGGATGCCGTCCAGCGTAGTGAGGCCATCTGGGAGAGACACGGTCAAGTCTCCTGCAGCTGAAAAATACACACATGCACATACAAGTTGGACATGCCAGTAGATATTTATAATTAGCATAATATGAGTAAGACTTTAATTAACCTTCCTGGAAGCAATTGAGCTCAGTTAACGGTTCATGCCAGGAAAATCTAAAGTTGCAAGTTTTATTAGGACAGAGCTAGTCCTGTAGCTGCTGAGAGATGCACTATATGGCCAAAAGGATTCACTCAGCCATCCAAACCATTGAATTCAGGGGTTCCAGTCACTTCCACGGCCACAGGTGTATAAACCAAGCACCTGGGCATGAAAGACAGCTGCTACAAACATTAGAGAAAGAATGAGCCGCTCTCAGGAGCTCAGTGAATCCCAGCGTGGTACCGTCATAGGATGATACCTGTTCAGTTGTGAAATTTCCTCACTACTAAATATTCCACAGTCAGTTACATTAAAAGCCAAGAATGCTGACACGAGTGCAACACATTATATGTAGTGTTCTAAGCGACCATCCTAATGGTTCCTTCTGGAGAAAGAATATCTCTGAAGCATGAGCGCAGAATATCCAGTGACACATGTCTGCCAAAGACTGAGACACAACAAAGAAAGATTTGGATTCAGTCTCTTCCCAGAGGATGAAAGAGAGCACGTGGAGGGGTTTGCATTCGCTGACACGTGCACAGTAAATCCTGAATATTGTGCCTGAACAAAGAACGCAAAGGCCGGACAGCATTTTGGCAGCACCCCCCCCTTTTGACAACATTACAACCTGTGGGTTACAAATAAAAGGTCTGTAACAGACAGTACTCCCCTCTTCTTGCTGCTGGCTCGTTAATAATCCCTACCTGACATGGAGGCAGGCAGGATGGCCTGTCCGACGAGTCCCGGCTGCAGCAGATTCTGGTCAAACTGCCCTGTGAGAACCTGGTTAGCTGGGAGGTAAATGCTGGGGTCAGAGCTGGGTGTTTGCAGCAGTCCCACAGACTGAAGCGCCTCTGATGCTGCTTGCTGCGCCTGACTTGAGGGCACAGCCTGCCCAGCTCCTGGGTCTTGACCCTGTCTGGCCTGACTGGAGGACGTGGAGGGGCGCTTTGATTTGCGGCTGTCACCGTTTGGACGGAAGTGACACTGGATGTGGGTTTTGCGGTGGCCCGAAGTTCTGAAGCGGAGTTCACAGAAGGGGCACTTGAAGGGCTTGGAGCCGGTGTGGAGGCGCATGTGCACCTTCAGGCTCCCCTTTGTGGAGAAGGAGGTGTTGCACATATGGCAGCTGAAAAGCTTCTGACCTGAAAAAGAAAATCAAATCAACTTGGAACTTTTAGCACACACTTTAATTTTCTCCCGTCTCACTATGACAAACCACTTTTCAATCTCATATTCTGGTGAATGTTAGAATTAATTTTTAGATTCTATTTCTGACATTTAAAGGGCCAAGTTTCTTCTGCTTGTGCAGCAGCTCTGCTGAGACCTTACTGCAGCAGCCAGCCTGTCTGATCGGGGTCTCCTGAGGTCACAGAATCGCTGAATCAGCGGCTTGTTTAAACAACTGCTGAAACTGGTTTCCATAGGTTACCTGTTCTTTGGTTATTTGCACATTATTTTGGAATAAAGTTCACACCAAATGTCAGGTCCACGAGTCCTGTCCAACACCGCAGTGGATTTTACAATGAATTTGAAGTTTAACAAAGGTATTGCATTATCTTTTTAGGAAATGCAACTATTTTAATACAAATGCGTCACAGGCTCAATACTTATGGGCCTGATTTTATGTGAGAACGTATCTTTAACTGTGTGTTCGTATGTGCAGGGACACGTACGCTTTGTTGACATATGTTTAAATATGAAGCACTAAGAAAACTACTAACCTGTGTGTGTTTTAATGTGGCAGTCCAGGGTCGACTTCACCGTGAAACTCTTCCCGCATTCATCACACTTGTAAGGCCTCTCTCCCGTGTGGATCCTGATGTGCCTGAGCATTGATTGATATAGTTGTATTTCAATATGATGAGCAGATTTATATTGAATAAAAAGCTAAAACAAAGGGGAAAACGTGCACCAATCTGTAAAGCCAAGATCAGTCAAAAACATTTGGAAGTCACAGCTCTAATAACAGACCAGCAGCTGCAGAGGTTTGAAACACATTGATTTCGACGAGTAAAACAAACCACCCTGAACAGTCTTTTCTGACTATTACAGAAGATAATTGGAAAATCCTACTGTGTTCATTATTTGCATCATTTTTTATCCATTTTCACCCATAATTGCTTCCATAAAGTGCAGAGAGACAGTGAAAGGTTTACTAACCCTTAATTTGGGCTCAGGAGTGTTTTGTTGTATGAAGACACTGTATTAGTTTGATAAAGACTGTTTGATTTTTACACATGGTTTCATATTTACATGTTATTGTTTGTTTCCAATTGATCCTACAAATATTAGAACTCAAAGTATGATGAGTTCAATCTGAGGTTATTTCCTGGATTTCGATGGTTAGTGGTAATCCACGCTGCATGTTCACAGCCTGAACACAATGGAAATGTTAATGCCGTTATAACCATGTCAGACCACTGCTTTAAGACAAAATAAGGGCCACATTCACACAGACCTACAGCTGCCTCCAGTCACACCACTCAGCCTTTGCCCCGTGATGACCACAGCCAGGTAGCACTGCGAGACAACCACACATTACCTGACGAGGTCGCTGGGCTTCTTGAAGCTCTTCGGGCAGAAGCTGCAGCAGTTGGCAAATTTGGGTTCCGTTTCCAGCTCCACGGCTTTGTCTTTGATCTCGCTGATCCGATCTCTTTCGGCTGCCGACTGAGCGAGTATTCGCTCCGAAACGGAGGCCTCCTCGCCGGGATCCTTCGCCAATTCGGCGGCCTGCTCCTCAGTGAACATGATGATTTCCATGCCCCTCCTTTTCGATGTCTTTTGTTCGCCTTCCTCGTCGTTGTCCTCTTCTTCCACATTTTGCCTTTCCAGACCCATAACTGTGACAGCCAGAGGTCATGTTTTTTTACTTTGAGTGACACTTTATTTTGATACAAGGCAGCTTAGACTGAGACAAAGATGCACTGAGACAAACTGATGGTGTAAAGTATGCTGTACTTGAATGGCACGGCACTATCCACTGAAAGAAAGGGCTGCATGCAGGGAGAGCAGGGAGCTTTTCCCTTTCCAGCATGAAGAGAAAGTGACATTAAGGCTTTACAGGTGGCAGAGCACTGAATAACACTGAAAAATCTGGCTAACTGGACCAATTTAATGCCCAAAATCTGAAATAAATAGATAAACAAATAGTTCACTACTTTGGTTTAATAGTGGAGCAAATTAGTCCTGGTGAAGCACAGCACACTGACTGATATAGTTTAATATAAGTGCAGAACAACTAAAAGGTATAATCCTTACTTTGATCCTCCATGGTGTGCTCCTTTTTCATATGCCTCTTACACAGCAGGTTGGTGCGGAAGTTCTCCTCACACACTGAGCATTTGAACGATTTGATGTGGATAATCATGTGGCGGTTCAGGCTGCCATTTGTGGTGAAGGAGGCATCGCAAACATTACACTTAAAGGGCTTCACTCCTGTGAGGAAGACAGAACAGAGGCGTGTTTCACCTGATGTCTGGATGTTTTTATTACAATAAATTAGACTTAAAATCTTATTGCTGCTACTGCTAGACCTTAAAAAGGCTTAAGTTTCTGTAGTGTTTGCATTAAAGGGACTAAAAAATGTCAAACTAAGTGGAATCACATTTTTCGCATTTCAGCTCCAGCCTCAAGCTTACCTGTGTGGGTATTCAGATGGGACTTGAGCACTCCAGCTGATACAAAGGCTCGCCCACAAAGGTTACACCTGAAAGGTTTCTCCCCAGTGTGGGATCTCACGTGCTGCTTCAAGTGGCTTGACTTTTTAAAGGCTTTACTACACCAGCTGCACCTGAAGACGGGAAAAACAACTTTATTTGTGACATAAAAGCACAAGGTGTTACTCGATGGACGGTGATAACAGGAGAAAGACGAGGGGGGGAGACAGAAAGGCTGGGCTGTATTCCAAAGTCAGGTGAGCTGATGGTAAGAAACCAGTTTGAGATGGTTTGGTCCTGTTGGAAGCAGCCATCAGAAGACGGGTACAGCGTGGTTATAAAGCAATGGGCGTGGTCAGATAGTCTGTGGGATTTAAACTAAGAGGAGGTAGCAGAAGTTTATGGTCGGTGTCAGAAAACCAACTCTGCAGCAGCGAGACTCAGCAGCCTCGAGTGCTGCAGAAATCAGCTCTAAACAGTGGAATGAAGGACTGACACCCCCCCCCCCCCCCCCCCCCC
>VOQJ01010995.1:17352-27806 GCA_015052665.1 Apistogramma diplotaenia
CCCATTTGTCTGCATAAACAAACATAAATCAACACGGACTCCACTTAAAATACATATAAATACGATGTGTGCACTCCGTAGGCATAGTAGCTTCCACAAGCTACATATAAAAGGAGGACGTCACTCATTGCTTTGCTGACTAGACAAGTGAAGTGAAGCCACTGTGTTGGTTTCTTGGCCAGATGTGACCACATTCGGACAGGAGGGCGGGATGCTACGCTATCAGCTAACCGAGAGAGCTTGGCGAGCAAGCTGCATCCACAAACTGCACGGGCGCATAATCGCTAATCTGTTAATTTAAGCAACACACTTAGATGCAGGGCTGATTCAAACCCAACAAAAGAAGAGAGCAGGCAGGAGTGAGAACTCACCACCTCGGCAGGGGGAACGTGGAGCAGGTTTGGGGGGTGATAGCTGGATGAAAGGGCCTGAGACTCCAGGGTGCTGGAGTCCTGCAGCTGCTGGACGGTGGAGAACTGGGTCTGATTGTAGCTGCTTTCTGTGATGGTGAAGCCTAAAGGGAGTCAGGGGGAGAGTAATCAGTCTCTTTTATATTCACATTCAAAGAGCTCACATTTGGCTGATGGCAATAATTTAAATATGAGACATTTTTCACTTTCAACTGAATAAACACGGCAAAGTTTTGACTTAAAAATGTGGCACTTTTAAAGGCAACAATAACAACAGCAAACTATAAAATCTGAAAGAAATGTTTCTAGGATCGGCACGACACAGCAAAATATCAGTCAGAAGCTTAGCCAGCAGGAAGGATGGCTTTTATTGGTTTTAAATTACCAAAGAAAAAAAAATGAGCACAACACCATCATTCTTTCAAAGTGTCAGACCACCCCTGAGATTTCCGCCTGCAGCAGAGAGGTGTTTTATTGTTACAGCTGCTATTGTTCATCTGTGCTCCTCTTCTCTCTTCCTGCGCCCTGAGAAAAGTGCTCTTCCCCCTGCTGCTGCAAAGTGTTTGCTCATCGGTGATCACTGGATTACCTTTATTACATCTTTACATTACAAGGCGTCCCCTGGGATGACTGTTTCTATGCTGTATAATTAACGCTGAACCAAAATGTGTGATGTACACCCCAGAGGCGATCACAAAAAAAAACAAAAACATACTTTGCAATTATTGCTTCAGCTTCAAGAATAACAACGGCTTAAGTAATAAACTGAAAGTCTGTCTCAATACTGAAGCTCGATTAAGCTTTGACCTCAAGTTTGACTCCTTAAATTGGGCCTAAAGGCCCTTTTTACACACCGGGGGCGTCGCGCAAAAACAACATGAAATTCAGAATAGTCAGAATAACTCATGAAAACAAAAAAAATGCATTTTTCCTATATAAAAGCAAGGCTGCCAAGCACCTGCATCATTTTGCTGTCCTAACTAAATCACTATTAGTGGAAGAACTTCAGTTTCAAGTCTGTGAGGTTCTAGACTCAATGTAAGCAGTTAATATGACAGCGACAGATGACAACAGATTAGCAGTTTTTACTGATTTATCACACTTAACTGCTATATTATCACAAAGACCGCATGTAATTTGCCAACCTGAAGCCCTTCAATTGCAAATTGATGGCACACCGAGTCCATCGTATTCTGATTTTTCGCCGTCTTGATGGCTCTAAAGACTAATCTTCAAACCCCGTCTTCAAAGCAACCATTGCACGGTTGCAATAATTTTGGCTGTGTTGCAACCTCCACCCACTGTTTTCTGTAGTGTGACTGTAGCACACAAAAGTGGCCACATGGGCACATGCTTTATGTGACACTGGAGCCACTAATGTTGCAGCAGACCCAGTGTGCAAACCTTATATCAAAGTACAGAGTGGTTACAGTAAACGACACAGATATGTAATAATACAGGGTTTGTCCCAGAACCCCCCACAGATCAGCGCCGTCACTTCTGTCGGGCTCCAGTCCTGACTGGGAACCTCCAGGAGAACAAACATAAATTAATGATCAAAAGCCCATCACATCAAATGTGCACCCGTGAAAATTTCACCACAATCACATCCACATGTCTTCATTCCCAAAATGATGACAAGTCCAGCTCTGCTGTCGTCAGAGTTAACAGAGCCGCCTCACAGATGTTCGATGTCTGTTAGTGCTGCAGCCTGCAGCAGCTGCCCAGATTCCCCCATTCTGATCACAAAGGAAGGCAGCTGGCAACACCAGGCAGCTGGCACGGTGAGTTAGTGCATGAAGCAAACATGTCTGAGAACACGAGGTACAAGACAGACTAACAGACGATGAGTATAGTTTGACTAAATTAAATTTCTGTATGTTTTTTTGCAGATATTCTGACACTTGTGTTCAAAAATACTCCAGTAAAGGTTGAAGTACTGATTCAACTTCTTTACTCAAGTGAAAGTGAAAAGGTTCTATTTAAAATAGTTATATTTTTTAATTCCTGTGTTGGGTGACTGCCTCCACACCTGAGGCACTATGAGTGCTCATGTAGAGTATATAAGAACCCCTCCATTTAACGGTACACGGCCCTGTTCATTGGGCCCTCAGTGCTGTGAAGTCGTCCTGTGCCCTCAGCAGAAAAACAGCCCCAAAGCATCATGTTTCCACCTCCGTGCTTGAATGTGGGGAAGCTGTTCTTTGGCTCATACTCAGCATTTCTCTTCCTCCAAACGCAGCAGGTCAAGTTGATGCCAAAGAGCTCGATTTAGGTTTCATCTGACCACTTTCTGACAAGTCTTCTCTGAATCATTTAGATGCTCACTGGCAAACTTAAGACACCTGTGTACATGGGCCTTCCTGAGCAGGAGGACTCTGCAGGTGCCACATGTTTTCAATCCACTACACTGGAACCAATGGTGTTCTTGGTGGCCGTGGTCCCGACTGCCTTCAATCACAAGCTCCTCCCACGTAGTTTCGGGCTGATCCACCACCTTTCTCATGATCATCCTCACCCCGCGAGGTGAGATCTTGCACGGACCTCCAGACTGAGGTCGACTGATGGACATTTTATATTTCTTCTTTCAGTGACAGTTGTCACCTTCTCACCGAACTTCTCGCTGAAGGTCTCGCAGTCCATTTCAGCCGTGTGCAGGCCTACGGTCTTGTTCCTGAAGCTCTTTGACAGCTCTTTGGTCTCGCCAATGACGGTCGAGAGGTTGGAATGGAAGAAATTGATTCAGTGGACGTGTGTGCTTTCAACACATAATGAGCTGCGATCTGAAATCGACTGATTGTAATCTATGGACACACAGTTAATCTGTAGGACTCAATAACATGCAAATCAGTTTTTAACTTTAATCTGTTTTTTTCTGTCTGTCTCCGTTAAAATAATGGAATAGAAATTAGAGACTGTTCATTTCTCTGGAAGTGAACACAGAAGATCAAACAATACAGATAATACAGGGCACACAGATGCTCGGTTATCAGATGAGACCACACAAACCTTGTGTTAGAGCTTGCTGGTCAAACGAAGGCTGGGGAAGTGCTGCTGACTCAAACTGGCTGATATTCTGAGGCAAAGCATGCTGGGTAGTCACATATGAGTCTGTCACTACAAAGAAAGAAATGCAAAGCAACAAGTTAGACTGAAAGGCCATTTCCACGGTTACGCCTTCAGCATAGCTACATGGCAAATGATTTAACTGCACAGCTCATCATGCAGAGTTCAGCAAACAGGTATAAAAACACTAAAGTCGATACTTTGTTGTTGTAGTCTGAGATTAAGAACCTGACTACATGATGTACAGTATATAGGCCATCTGGGCTGAGCTGCATTTTTTGGAGATGGCTTTCAATTTATTTCGGGGGCCAGATCCTAGTCCTTAGAGAGGGATTACACATCCTTCTATTACTATCCTTGAAGTGCTGGAGCTCTGGGGGCTACGTGCTTAACCACACTGCGTGAAACCAAATGTGCTGGTCTACAGAACACAGACGGAGACGATGGGGAGGCGCAGTGAAGTTCTTCTGCTACGTGACTCGTGTTTAAGAAAGCTGAAAGTTTTCAGTGCAATAAAAAGGAAATCACACAAAGCCCAGATTACTTCAGAAAACCTTCCCGAAGTTGAACTGCAAAGTTTTTAGAAGAATTATACAACTTTGAGGTTTCAGTGTTGCAGTTCTGTTGAATCTTCCACAACTTACATATATTCCTCCGTCTAAGGCAACATGCATTAGGCTGCTCGTACCTTCTCCCTGTACTAGTGGTTGGTCAGTAAGGGGCGTGTCGAGTGTCACTTGCTGGCCTCCGTTCACAACCTCTGTCTGGCCCAAGCCCAGCATGCTTTGCTGCTCTGCTGTGGCGGCCGGGGCTTGCTGCAGAGCGCCACCCTCTATTTCCACTTGTATGTCATGGGCTACAGCGCCTGCTCCCAGGGGGTCTTCTGCTGACTGGGGCTGTAGCTGCTGGGCCAGTTCATACCTGGTTTGACAGGACAGAATTCTGATTGATTACAGTTTTATATCGTAACAGGTTCTCATGCAACAGCCCGGCACATCTGTGAAAAACAGTCGAAATTCAGACCTGTGCGTCTTCATGTGCTTCCTACAGTTAGGTGATGACTTGAAGGTCTTCTGGCAGTAGGGGCACATGTAAGGTCGCAGGTCGCTGTGAGTAGTCATGTGGCGCCTTAAGCTGCCGCTGGTGGTGAATGTTGTGTCGCACATCAGACACTTGTACGCCTTTAGCCCGGAGTGTGTACGGATGTGAGCTTTGAGGACTCCCGAGGAGGCAAAACTGCGACAGCACTGCACACACTTGTAGGGCCTTTCTCCCGTATGAGACCTGCCGTGATGAGACAACAGGTGGTTTTTTAGTGGGACGTCACGCAGCCTGCAGAGTACTAGCAAAGTGACCAAGATCACTTTTTGAGACCTGGTGCCAATACTCAGGACTAACAAAACTAACAGAGTGCATTGGTATATCTTTGGTACAGGGTGGAAAATTACTATGCAAGGTTTAGCGTGACCTGCCAGCACGATTAAATTCCCTGAATTTTTTAAGTATCGCTATTCCAGGATCGTCTGTAATTCAAGGGCACTGTCAGTAGGGGTAGACAGATATGGATCCTCAGCTTGTATTACAAGTTACAAGACAAAAGACTGTCTGTCACACAGACGGGTCAGAAAGTTCAACAGACCAGCTGAGTGACTAGACTGCTGAATCACAGCATTTCAAATGCAGGTCAAAGGTCTTGTACTGTTCATCTGTGGTTTATGGTTTAAGGGTGAAGTGGGTTGCTGAACATAACCCAGTAGCTTCTCTTTTTCAGCACTTCCCCTTCGTATCCTCCTACCGCCTCGTCTCACATCAGCTCAGTCTCGTTCCCTCTGCGTTTTTACTCCATCCAAATGCAAAGAGACAAGCCGCTGCTGCTAAACTTTTTCTTCTTTTGGGAATATATTCAAATCGAAAACTTCAAAGTGCTTCTTCAGTTTTCCAGTGTTACATACAAGCGCCCACTGTGGATCAACTGGGACTTGAGAGGTTTTGAATATCACAGCCTTTCTTCTGTCATGTCTCCTTCCCCTCACCCCCAACCAGTCGTGGCGGATGGCTGCCCCTCCCTGAGCCTCGTTCTGCCGGGGATTTCCTGTGAAAAGGGACTTTTTTCCTTCCCACCGTCACCAAGTGCTTGCTCGGAGGGGGGTCGTTTGATTGTTGGGGTTTTTCTACATTTCCTACAATATTGTATGGTCTTTACCTTACAATATAAAGTTACTTGAGTGACTGTTGCTGTGCTTTGGCACAAAAGTGAAAAAAACTGAACTGAATTAAATAAATGTCAAATCTGCTTTCAGTGATGCCTCCTCTGCTGTCTGCAAGGTCTTGCTGCTGCTCGCTTTGCTGCCAGCTTTCAATGTGTGTACACGGAAAGGTCAAGAGGTCCCAGAGCAGACATGCAGGTGAAAATATCAATTTCTTTCACAGTGTACTTCTCCTGGCCAAACTGTACTGTGGGTCTATGAAGAAACTATGAACCACCAACAGATTATGAGAGAAATACTCGAATCGGCTCCCACAAAGCCATCGTGTTTTCAGTCTTTGAGGCTGTGCACTGAAACAACACTATTACAAAGAAGCTTTACCTGACATGCTGTTTAAGGTGACTTGACTTCTTATAGGCTTTGCTGCAAAACTGGCATTTGTATGGCCGGTCACTCCCCACCACGTCCAGGTACTGTTGGAAAGGCAGACGGGGGTTCTGGGATGGGATGAGACCTGTTTAAAAAGTCAGTTGTTAGGAAAGTCAAAGCGTCACCCCATATTTGTCGGCACGCGCCTGTCAACGTGGCCTCTTACCAAAGTCGGTGATGAGGATGGGTTCCTGTAGGGGGATGTCGGGCAGAGGTAGGTTGCTTTTGGACACTTTGGTTTTGTTTGTTTTCCGTGGAAATTTATGCTTCTTCTGCTGCAAGCTTTTGAAGTGAGAAGCGATGTGCGTTTTCCTGTGGCCTGACGTGCGAAAGATCTTGTCACAGTGTGGGCAGGGGAAAGGACGCACACCTAGGAAAAGAGTGGAAAGAGACTCACGTACATTAAAAAAAAAACAACTTACATAAAAGTTTTAAGTTATGCTCCTATAATTTGACCTTTATTTAGCAGGAGCCAGTATATTTTATCTATGAAACCAAATCACAGCTTTGGGAAAAACACGAGATATAAAACTAAAAGCACAAAGCCTTCGCAGAGACAAACACATGACCAGCGCTAAAGTAAACAGCTAACAGACAGCACCATTACGCAGCAATTAAAGAGACAAAACCTAATGCACAGATACACATAATAATTCAACAATATATATAAACATGAATAAAAATGAGGGCTCTAGCTGCAGTGGGACCATTATATTTACATAAGCCCAGCGTGTGCAATTTGGTGCATAATTTACCACAACATATCTTATTTATTCTACATAATAGCGGCTGCACGGAAACTGAAAGCATCACACTGAAAGCCCACATACATGCTCGTACTGATTGTGCTGGAGCAACAAGTAAATAATGTCACGTACAGAGCGAGTCGACAAAGTGAAAAGTGCTGGAGCTGCTCCGGCTTTAAGTGTGACCCCTTCGCGGAGTGGACCTTCGTCTCACCTGTATGCAGCCGCATGTGTACTTTCATGCTGCCAGAAGTGGAGAAGCACTTCAGACAGCACTGACACTCGAAGGCCTTGATGCCCGTGTGCGTCTTCATGTGTGCTGTGAGGGTGCTCTTGACAGCAAAAGCTCTGAAGCACTGTTTGCACTTGAAAGGTTTCTCGTGGGTGTGGATGCGTATGTGTCGAACGAGGTCGCTGGGCTTCTTAAACTCCTTGGAGCAGTAGGGGCACCCGTGCCAGCGAACCCCATCCTCTTCCCGGATAGAGCCTGGAAAGGACAGAACATGATTATATTATAGTTCTGTTTTTGTTTTAAACTGATCTGTTGGGCTGAGTTTGCTAAATAATTATCTGCCCCCCCCCCACACCCTTACCTGGCATTTGTATAGGCTTCTTAAAAATGCTCCTCTTCTTCTCCCTCGCCGGTTTGTCTGAACCTTGAACTTTCTTGCTTTCGACAGCGGCGCCATCGGTCGCTCGGTTCTGCGACTCTCTTGGCAAGGCGTCGCTCTGCGGTTGGACCACACTCAGCCCGCTGTTCTCCAGAGCTTGCTGTAGTACCGGGGCAGAACCACTTTAACTTACAGCGTAATATACACGGCTAATATACACACACACACACACACACGCGCGCGCAATTTCAAAGAGCTGTCGCAATGGATTTGAAAAGAAGCAATCAAGCAAGCAATCAAGATGTGATTGAAGTTAGAAATTACAGCCATTTTTTGCAAAATAATTTCATTTTTAGGGGATAAAAAGTACACAAACATCGTTATCAATCAAGGGATCCTTTTTATTACTTGAAAGTGACTCTGTGAATCTGTGAAGCTGTGAATGTTGAGTTGCTTTTAACTGATTTTGCAGGAAAAGCAAAATCCTACACAATAATGCTGCTTACTTTTAAAAAATACTAAATGTAGTCATTTAAAAAGAAAAAAGTTCAATAAAAAAATAATAAAAACAAGAGCCTCGAAGCAAATTAAAGTTCAGCCATAATCACATCGTATCATGCTGGAGAGGAGAGGCCCTTTAAACTCTGCAGCGGTGCTCGTCTCGAAAACTTCCTGGTGCACATTTGTTAAACTGCCCTCTTCCCCTGATGGGTGGGTGGTGTTTGTGGGGCAGTGAAAAATGAAACACGACAAAGCACATTATTTCACTTCTACAACCACCACTCGGGTTTCTTTGTTACTCAAAAAAAAACTGTTGTCTGAAACTATCGTGTTTACGTGCAGGTTTCATTCTCATCTCATGCGAGCCGACCTGATGTGATGTTTTCATGTTGAACTAGCTGAGTGTGTGGACTGCAGGCCAGACTGTGGCTAGCTACTGCTCTTTACAGAGTAATGATGTGCGATTACCCATCACTCACCTGTAGGATGTCCTGGTTAATGGCGGTTTCCATCACAATAGCTGGCTCTGGTGGCTGGGGCTGGGCGGTCTCCCCACTGACCTGTTCTGACAGCTCCAGAAGTTGCTGGATGACATCCGTCACTCCCTCACCACCTTCTGGCACACCTGGAGTCTGACCTGTTGTCTCAGTCTCCTGTGACCAAGGAGGGAGGTGAGAGGAAAAAGAAAGGACCAACGTGACGAAGGGCTGCCAAAGGCCAGAATTTGTGGAGTGGCTAACTTTTATTAGGGCCTCTCTGAGGATTATTAAACTAAATGTTAATGTCCACATTGTGTATGCACATATTAATACTGAGATATGCCATCAGAACACAAGGTTAGTGTGAGTGTGGATAGCAAGCTGTTATCACAAAACTGAATAATAAACTGCATAATGAAGGCTGCTAATGAACGACTAATGAAACCACATCATTATCCCTAAACTGGGGAGACTACTGATTAGAAGACTGGTGTGCTTTATGCTGCACTGTACGACTGCACTCCTGATCAAATTTGGTCAGAAGCCATTCTTGATGGTTCTATTGCAAAGGGAAATGTCTTACCCGGCCAAAACTGAGAGATGGTGCTTTTAGTGCAAATGAAACTGCAGTTTTTAGAGTTTCTGGCAGTGGCGAAGCGGAAGTATCAAATGCCAGCGGTAAAAACCCAAAACAAATCAATCATTATCTACCAGTGAAAAATAAAAACCTTTATCCTGCTCTGTCAAATTATCTTTGGAAAAAGAAGCAAAAAAGCTGGAGGGAAATAAAAGTCTACATTTTGCCTTTGGGGTGAGTAAAAGCTACCAGCTGCAGTAAATCAAAATAAACTTTAGAATCTTAAAGTTTGCACTTTGTTTTTCTGCTTTTGGCGCCACAAACTCCTGCAGACAGAATGATAATGAAGCTGGATCCTAACGGAGTTATAGGAACTTACTTCTTACCTCAGGAATAAAAGAAATAAGAAGCACAGCAAACAGCATCACATTCTTAAATAGGCAAATAGCTCACATATAAATTCCAACTAATTTGGGATACAAAGTCCAGTGTGTCTCGTTAGCATTAGCGGCGAGGATCACGGGACACTTGAGAGCACATAAAAACACAAACGTTTGCTAAACTGTTTTCTTCTGTAATGCTTTCTTACCGAAGTGCTGGACGGCACCTCGATCACAGAGATGTGCATTTTGCTGATGTGGGCATTCAGACTGCCGAGTTTCTTAAATACACAGCTGCAGTCCATGCATGGGAACAGCGACACCCCTTTGGTCTGTAAGAGAACATGAACACATGTTACAGGTTACAGCTAGGTGCCATCTGCATGCTTTGCTTTTAACGGACTTGTTCTGAGTCCTTCTAGTCATTGAGCATTGAAAAAAAATATATTATTTCCATTACGTCGGAACATTGAACTGGACAGGGAGGCTGAAACATGACCCTTCCCATTCAAAAAAGCAACTGATACTGCCTTATTGAAAACCATATATATCTTTTCTCTGTCTTACTTCTGAAGTGTTGTGATCATCAGGAGAAAGTCGATGCTAAACTAAGTCTAAACATTACAAGGAAACTGTAAATCAGAGGTGTCAAACATAAGGCCCGGGGGCCAGAACCGGCCCTCAGAGACTCTGATCCGGCCCGCTGGATGATGGAATCCCTGTTTTTGTCACTACTATAGAATTCATTGTTTACGATGGCTTCACAGTAAAACGAAATTTTAAAAAGGGCATTTTCTGTTTTTTCTATAATTGCAGGACAGTCTGGACAAAGAACTACCAGAATTTTTTCTGTAGTTTTACACATTTTACACTTTAAGCTCAAACAGTGGTTGCGACAGATGACTGTGGTATAAAAACATCACATACAGCTTTTTCTTATATTCAGATATCTGCGGGATTCAATATGCAGTTGAACTTGTGTACAGACAGAAAGGAGGTTCCTCTGGTCTGGCCCACTGAAGACTGAAGTGAGCTGCATGTGGCCCAC
>VOQJ01010996.1:2163-13570 GCA_015052665.1 Apistogramma diplotaenia
TCCGTCCGTCATCCAACCGTCATCCATCCATCATCCAACAATCCATCATCCACCCATGCAACCATCCATATATACATCCACCCATGCAACCATCCATATATACATCCACCCATGCATCCATCCATGCAACCATCCATATATACATCCACCCATGCAACCATCCATATATACATCCACCCATGCATCCATCCATCCATGCTTTTATCAGAAGGCTTGGTTGCAGTTGCAGCAGCCTAAAGTGGGTATTCAGAAATTAATCACTAAAATATTTGTTTTCATCTCACAGAGGATGATTCCAACTAATGTGGATCATTTCCTGTGCTGCGGGCCGCTTTATCGAACTATGAGAGACGCTGTGGCTCAGGTTCTTCTGGAGAACAAATCTGACACCTTTGTGACAGAGCTGCAGGTGAGGGAACTCCAGAGGTCACATCTCAAGCCAATTAATATCCACATTTACACGAGGTGGATCAGGATAACAGTATTAACTGGCTTCTTTTGTGAGCAATATCCATCCATCCATCCATCCATCCATCCATCCATCCATCCATCCTCCTACATTTATCCTTTTGTTTCACAAAAAAACTTACTGTGTATTTCATTCACTCTCACAGCTGCTTCAACATCATTCACTCTTTAAAATGATTCCAAGATGTTGAACTATTTGACTTGTATTCAACTTTTAAAAGTCTTTTATGGTTTTTCTTCAGTTCCCATTTAAGATTCATGCTTTTTTTGTGCTTCTCTACAGAAACTTGGAGGTTCTCAGATGAGCCTCGTGGCCCTGGCCTTGTTCAGACACATCACCTGTCGCTACAAGTCGCCTGATGCCAACATATGTCCCTCTACACAGGTCACTCTTATGTTAGTCATAGGCTGATATTTGACAGTAGGCCCTCCGTCTGCTTTTAAAATGATGCAAAAAAAACCTTCTGGGTTATTTTGACACTGAGCTGCTGTTGACTAAAAAGGAACTTGTAGTAGAGTTGTAAATGTTGTTAAGAACAGACTTTGTTCAGATTGATTGCCTTTGTAAACACAGTACAAAGTCTCATATCCAAGCTGTGCTACAAATGAAAGTTATAAAATATTAGTTTTAAACTTTAAAGTCTGATTCTTTTTGTTCCTGACTTTAAAAAAATGTAATGTCCACTACAGTTATCTGACATGTTGCATGAATTTACAGGAGACAGCCAGGGTGGAAGAACTCCTCAGAAAAAACATCAAATCTCAGAAATTCAGGGATTTCTGCGTTTCACTTCTTTCCCGTCACATTGGTGGACCGCATTCGTGTCTCCGTATGAGCCCGGCTCTGTCAGCTCAGAGACAAAGCCTCCTGGAGCTGCTGGTTCACCTGGACTCTCTGCTGCTCAGTGACAATCCTCTGCTGCTTCCTCTTTATCAGTTAGCCTTCCAGCCCGAGAATGTCAGAGTGAGACGCTTCTTATCTCAGTCATTTACACCGTTTTTCTTCTTCGCATGTTTCACTGTTCAAAATATTCATTATTATTTATTTGATGCTGTGCCTTGACTGTATCAGGAATATTCGCTCAGATGCCTTCATTCAGAGCCAAAAGCAACATAAAACTGTGAAATTCGGTGTTTAGAGCAGCTATTGTCTCACAGGGATTTCTTTTAGCTACATTGGCCTTATCATAGAAATCTGAGCAGAGTATACATTAGAAAATCAGAAAAGGTCAGTTTACAGATCAGCCCACCCATCATCTTGTGAATGGCACTTTAATGTCATCTGGATGATCCTGAGAATGTGATGGTTTTTCTTTAAACCAGGAACTAAAAGATACAGTTAGGGTTATGTGAAATATGAAATGCTGTTTTTTCTTGTGTTTTTTTAAAGCTGGGCAAGGTTTCTGAAGATTTTTTAAATGTCTTGTAAGGTCATAAATTAGGGTTCATAAAGTTAGCTAAATGCTAAAGTCCCAAGGAAGGGAATTAAAGGATTAACTCAATTTACGTCTTCTTCCAAGAACTCCTTCCTGCCAACCATGCCAGATGATCACGCGAGTGAAGCCAGACGTTGGTTGAGAAATGAGAGACTACAGCAGTACAGTACGTGTTTCACACTGTGTAGCTTGTGATAAAACTGTTAAACTGTTACTGAAACCTTTTCAAATGTCTTTTTTTGTGTCACTTCAGCGTGTGCCAACGGACATCCGTGCTTTGTGGGAGATGTATGTAATGCTACTCTTTTCTTAACTAGAATTAAAAGTAAATATATATATTACACAATCAGCAGCATAATAACTGAATTTAACATAATTTATGTGTCCCTCAGTGTGGAAAACCAGTGGTTATATCAAGGTGTCATTGTGGATTGCCAATTGGTGGAGAACGGCATGTCCCAGTAGATGGATTTACGAAGCAGACAGTGCAGGGGTATTTCTTTACTGAGTAAATTTGTCAGTGCCTATCTGTACATCTATATATCTAACATCTGCAGTCCTGCATGTTTTTCTGAAATGTTAGAGATCAGACTCGGACAGGACACATTTTAGGCGAGGCTGCTCAGCGGTCTGAAGCCCCAGAAAGGCAGTTGACCTACGCTCAGTCCTGCGTCCTGCGGCTGCTCACCCACCTCGCCATGCTCCAGGGTGCCATCAAAAATCAGACAGTGAGACTTTACCTGAGACTGGCTTTGCATAGATCTGATTTTAAAGGGTGGTATCATGTGGTAATATTGCTGTTTTGATCTTTTTTGCTGTAGGTAGTCGGTGGCTTGATCCAACCCCCGCCTTCGGATGTCTTCAGCTTCCTGTGGCGACATCTTGAAAAAGACATGAAGGTTTTGCAGAAGACTCTGGATCAGAACATGGACAACACAGCAGTTACAATTCATTTGATTTTGGCCCGATTTCCTGCAGGTGACGCTGACTCAGCAACGACTTTCCACATGCTGCTTCTAATGGTGCTGCAGAATATGTGTCATTAACTCTGCTGAACATTAATGAAGGTTCCCGCAATGCAAGACCCGATCTATCCTCCAGACAAAGACGTGAGCAGTGGGAGAAGCTCATCTGCGATTCTGCCATCAACCCAGTGCTTCAAGTAAAGTCTGATACTGATACTGGATGCAGGTCTCCTGACACGCAAATGCATTTAGTGTTTCCAGGTGATAAACTGCTTTTCTTCTACCTCTCGGCAGGATTTGCAGAACAATCTGGCTGAAGCTCAGGAAAGAATTGGAGCTGATGATGGACTTGCCGGAAGCCCCTTGATGAATCTTCTTTTCGGGAATCCTGGGAAAATGCTGCCTCTCCCCTGTAATTGCCCAACGCACCACTCCTCCTTCTGGACTCTACCTGAGATCATGACAGTGGAGCGCTTCTCTCAGTTGGTGGGAGAAATGCAGGGACGCCGCCCTCTGCCTCTGCTCAGCTTGTTTCTGAAGAAGGTATCGAGCATCATTGGCCCAGTGTGCATCACATTTCACAGAAGTCAAAATTCAAATGTAAAAATTCAGCTACTGCACCTGAATGAGAATAAACCATCCTTAAACTACGGTGGCCCTGAAGTATTAAACAGCAGATGAAAACACAAAAACGGATAATTCACTGTCAGATAACTCACGCAGCAGGAGGCTGCCCCTCCCGGGCTCTGTTGGAGGTCGCTTCCTGTATGCTACAAGTGACTGAATCATGAGCAGCAGGTTGAAGCAGAGAGGGCCTCGCCTCCAGGGATCTACACACAAACAGACACAAGTGTACACAAACACACGGGACCACAGCATCTCTAGGGCTAGATGCTGAGTCAGCATATACTCACAGTGTCTCTGCTTTGAGGAGGTTGTATATTCAGTGGTTAAGTTCTACAATGAATCACCAATATCACGCCACCTCCTTTTGCTACTCTAAATGGTGAAGCCATTGTTCTCTTTGAGTCGCTTTGATTGATGGCTTTACTCAAACTCAGGTTTGAAACATTCAGGCTTCAGGCTAACGTTACCTGGATGGCTGAGAAGCTACACGGGCCTTTACAAAGACTGAATATTCAGGCACATTGTGTTACCATCACGTAAGCTTCTTGGCTGGGGGGGTAATAAGAATCTCTGAGGCTTGTGGAGCCACTAACTGCAGATAAGGAAGAGCAACTCCAGGGAAAGTGACTGTGGGTTTGTGTTCCCTCAGGTTCACTGTGTGCGGCACTTACATCACCTTCCTGAGCTGGCTGCTCTGCAGTCGGACCTGCTGAGGGTGTTTCCTCTGGCGTCACACTCCACACCTCAGACTATTGCACAGAGGTTACAGCAGATACCAGCAGGTACATCTGCCTTTCAACAGCAGCGACACTCACACACACACACACACACACACTCACACACTGAGTTTCTGCGTCATCCTCCCTCAGGGTACCAGAAGGACATGCTGACTGAGCGAGTGGACACATTCATCAGCGTGTGGAACTGCCTCAGAGCCGAGGTGGCAAACAACTGTAAGAATTTCTACTTTAACATTTAAACTTCAGGAAAGAATCATTACTGCATCTTATTTTAAACTATATGCCTTTTGAATGATGTAATTTTACAGCTGTAGCTATTTCCACAAACATAATACTTTATTAAGTAAAGTTAAAATGTCTAATTTGAAACGAGATGTAACCAGTTCCAGTTGTGCTATGCAATACAATGTTTGGCATCATAATATCTCATGTAATAGTGGAAACATTACATTTGGACTTTTCTTTTACATATTTGTCTGCTTAGTATTTTCTGGGCAGCAGTGAGTGAAAGTAAATCCATTTAGGCTATGGGAGAGTTTTCTGTCTGGGTCATAATTTTTCCAAAAGCCTCTTCTTGGTTCGGATAGTTGTGAAGGAAAGAGTCCAGTATTAGGACACAGAGACGGGGCAGACCAAGCCGAAGAAGATGCAGCTGCACAGATACCTGCAGCAAAGTGGAGGAGAGTGAGGAGGGTGAAGCATTCTGTCAGCGTCATGTTTAATGTAAACACAGAAGTTATCTCATGATGCTGGTTAATGTGTACATGCAAAATAAAATTGTTACAGTGAAAATATAGCAGATTTAAAGGAGCATTGTTTCCCTGTGCTCGGCAGAAAGATTCAGATGCTTTGGGAAGAGGTCAGAGTGGCACGAGAGAAGATTATCGCTCTAGAAAAGTCTGCCTGAATTTATGCACAAAGACTTTTACAATTCAGCCCGATTACTTTGTGTTGTTTTGATGGCACATCTTCATTGTCCTGCTTCTGTGTGTGTGTGTGTGTGTAGCAGCAGATTTGGGTGTGGATGTTAACTTGTGTGAGAGTGAGGTGACAGCCGAGAGCTTGGGGGAGTTTCTGACTCCGTGTCGACATGGACCAGGGTCCGTCCTCCAAACTCTGGTCGACTTCCTGTCCGAGACTCACAACAGCCTGGTGCGAGAAGCGAGGAGGCTGAGGCGTGATGAAAACAGGTCAGTCCAACCTCAGCGCAAAGGCTCATGGGTCTTTTTAGTTAGCATCAAGGCTGCAGGGCTGCATCATCTTCTTTAATTACATAACTGTTTAATTACAGGTGAAGCTAAATTGACAGCAGAGAGCTTTTTGTACTAAATATCAAACATCAATAAATGGACTAAGTTCTTGTAAAGTGCTGCTAGATTTTAGTCTCAAGATGAGAAATAACAGAGTTGTAAAGTAATGCGTTTGTTGTTGTTTACATCATGATAAAAAATAAACAAGGGAATGAAGTGATTGCTGATTGACTAGCAGATTAATCAGCAATCCTTAAGCACAGAAATGCTTAGGAAACACAGAGTGGTGAATTTGGTGGATTTACAATTTATAATCATTGTCCTGAGTAAGTGTGATGAGGTCAGTGACAAGGCTGCACTTTCTGGAGATGTGATGTCCTTTCTTATGCAAGAAAGGTGACAAAAGGCCTATAAAAAACCCAGCTTTCCCACCAGTACCTGATGACCTCAGATTACACTTCATTTCTCAGTGAGTACAGTGTTCCTTTGGAGAGGATATCAGAAACCCAGCTGACACTGTGCCACCCAGAAAGAGAGCTGCTGCCCCTGGTTTTAGCCCACTGCCAGTACACCTTGAAGAAAGGTGGGGAGACTGACAGCAGCTACGACCTGCCAGGAATCCAGACTGAGCTGGCCCGCCGCTTCCTGGCTGGAAAACCACTTGTTAAAGCGGTAGGAATCTCAAATAATCCCACAGCTGCATGTGGATGTTAGGGAAAGCCAAAGGTCTGCTGACCTGTTGACATCTTTGGTCTAAATCAGGACACTTCAAGGTACTTGAACCGACACCTGCAGGACTTCTCCATGGTTATAGATGAAGTCAGAGGAAAGATTCGTCAGGTAAAATCATTTAAATTATGTGTTGTTATCTGGAACTGACAAATGCCAGCTGAGGAATGTTCACAGCGCTTCCTCTGGGGGATTTCTGTGAGGCCACTTTGTTCGAGGTCAAATTCCAGCCCTGATGTCCTGCTCCTCCGACATGCTGACAGTTTCTGTGTTGCAGGAACCGCTGAAGGGTTCGGTGAGCGGTGCCATGAAAACGGTGCTGCGCTCTTACACGGATGTTTGCGCTGCTGTGTTTGTGGTGGAAATCGGTCTCCGATTCCTTGGGAAAACGGGCGGGGATGCCCAGGGTCGGCTTTTGTCCTACCTTACCGATTCACTGCAGATGGGCCTCCAGATTTCAAGCACCGTAGCAAAGGTATAATGATGCAGAGAACGTGATGCTGTTGAGCTCATCCTGTGACATGTAGCAGCACATGTCTCGTTGTTTTTCTGTCTGTTTTGACACAAATCTGTTCGTGGCTTTTGAGAGCCATGTAAGTGTTTTGTGGTTTCATTTTTCATTTCTGAAAAGTTTTTCTCTTCTTTTTTGTGCTTTTCACAGTTTTCCCTTTTCCTTTTCCTGCATTCCCTTGCTTTATTTTATTGGTCTCCCTAAAAAGTTTAATTCTTGTTTTACTTTGAAGGTTAGTTCCTCATCTGCATTTTTAAATCCCTCCTTTTTTCACATTGTCAATAGTGTCTGATTTGACTTCAGATTATATCTCATGATCCTTCTCTCTGCAGCCTGTACTTGTTCACCTAGTTTCTGTCAGGTACCACTGTTTTATAAAGGATGCTCCTCCTGAGCCTGGCTCTGCTGGAGGTTTCTTCTTGTTAAAAGGGAGTTTTTCCTTCCCACTGTTGCCAAGTGCTTGCATATAGGGGGTCATTTTGACTGTTGGGTTTTCTCTGTAATTATTGTAGGATCGTTACCTTATAATATACCTTATAATACCTTATAATATAAAGTGCCTTGAGGCGACTTGTTGTGATTTGGTGCTATATAAATAAAATTGAATTGAATGGAACTCAGACACTAACTAAGGTGAGAGAAAGAGCAAAGAGTGGAGGAGCTAGCCTTGAAAATAAAGCAGGAAGTAAACTGCAAAAGCAAAAACAAATTTAGAACTAAAATGAGAGCTCATTACAAAGTGCTGAGAGTTGCTGGTTATAACAATAATGAGATTTTACAAACTGTCTGCAGTCATGTGCAGCTAAACATGAACATAAAACTCTATACTTGAACTGTGACGTGAAAACCTGGATTTGTTTCTTTTAGGGTCTTGTGGAAAGCAAACTGGAAAACAGCATATTCACCTGGCAACTCCTGACTTGCTGGAAATCTGAGCTGATGCTGAACAGGAAGCAGGTGAGTTTGAAGAAAATCCTAAAATTCAAAGAACGTCCTCAGTGTGATGAAAAATATATGGTTTTACCCGCTTTCTTAAAACTCCACCCATGGTGACCACATCATTTGTTTTTGAGTCTGTACTTTTATTCATGACCCTGCTGGCTGCCTGGGACTGACCCCAGACCAGAACCGTGGAGAGTGAATTTTTCTCGGTGGAATCTGTGGAAAGTGTGCCGTCTGACACGGCAGGTGCCCAGAATTTGACCCCAATAAAAACCAAGCGTAAAAATGTATTTTCTCCAGCCACTGAAACACTAAAAACAAAAAAAGTGCGTCTGAAATCAAGCTTCATCCACAAGATTAAATTGAATTCACGATCATGTTTCAGGATCCGTTTCAGAAGCTGCCCTCGGAGTTCCAGCAGAAGCTGTCGGGGGAGCAGAGGAAAGGCCTGAGGGCATTCCTCGCTGTCACAGATGTCGACACCTTCTCTTTGGAGCTGCATGAAATTCTTCTGCTGAAGACAAACAACACCGTGCCTGACCAGGCGTACCAAGCACACTGGGAGTAAGAGCTGTACCTTTCCAGATGCACCATTTGTGAGAGTAATTGTTGTTATAGGTAACACACCAAATGGCACAGCATTTGCATTATTGACATTTGTACAGCTGAGATTACCCAAAAGCAGTTCTTAGACTGTTTTCTAATAAGTGTGCCTCTTGTTAGTTTAAAGATTAGCACCCCAGTCTAAAGGAATCCACTGATTGTAGACAGCTTTTATCAGAGTGAAGTGTGGAGGTCTCCCCCCTGGGATTTGGAGCCTTTTGATTTCCAGGAGCAGAGTGTGACCCCTCCAGGCAGCCATCTGTTAGAGGAAAGCTACTTAAGTTGCATCCCCTCAGCCACAGGTCATTTCTATTGAGGCAGCAGCAGCAGCAGCAGCTGGGTGGGGAGGTGAATAGGAAGGCTTCAGGGTGACAACAATGGATGTGGTGCTAACAGTTGTTTTTTTTCCCCTCATGTCTGCTCTCCCTGCTGTCTGCAGCATCAGCTCCACCTTAGAGAGCCATTTGGAGGTGAAAGACCTTCCACCTCTGCTGAAGCTCGAGTCTCTACCAGAGGAGATAACTCTGGGACACGGTGCTGACGTGTGGAAAGCTGCTGTGCAGTTTAAAAGGCGATAGAGAGCAGAAATGTTTCTATAGTTGCCTGTCACTATTAATTCTATATCATTAGCTAGATTATGATTAAATGTGCCTTTCTGTGATGTAAATATTGTGAATACAGTTGGTAAATTTCTATTATTAATTGTGCCATGTCTAATCAGGGAACATAGTTCATTAATAGGTGAATAGACCTAATGCATATGAGTTATTTCCCGGCATGTTTATTTAAAACTTGATTGCAGCCTTTCAGCATATATAGTATGAACAGAAACCATGACAATCACTTATACTTATGAAGCATCAAAGTTAAAAGCAGCATCGTTGGAAATTAAGACATGGTAGCATAGAAATAAGCTCACTTAAATATATAAAGAAGTCAGTGTTCTATTTCCCTTGACTTTAAGTAATGACAAATTATAGACATATTTCAGATTTTAGTTATTGCAGATGCATATAGTTTATGTCTTAACTATTTTCTTCATTAAATGAAGAAATTTTGACTTCCTTATTTTGTCTTCCTGCTGTTTTATGCACTGAGGGTAACATGTTAGATTAACCTTTGTTTGACAGTTAATTAAACCTCAATTTGTTTGTTTGTTTTTTACTATCGCAATAAAATAAGAATTAATAACATTTATTAATGTTGTAATGTTGCAGCTGATGTTTAGAAAACTTTAGAAATTGTTCATAAATTCTGAGAAGTGGAACAATAAATGTGATCAAGCTGTACATTATGTTTATACTTGTTTTATAGGACATATTAGTAATCATTTGGAGTCGCTGCAGAGTAAAATCACAACACTGCGTGGGTGGGACGAAATCAAGTCCAGAACTAAGTTTAGCCACTTGAAGTGCTGACCGGCTCATATTTGGGCAGTTATTTTGAACGCAATGTGATTTTTTTTTTTTAAGTGTCTGACTTTGTGCTAAAATAAGTTTTCACAAGCCTTTCCCCGTTAAAATTCAACCACCATCTTTGCCATATCTCTTATCATGCCTCAGACTACCCTTTGCCGTCAGTTTTACTAACACAATAATAGGTGGAGCAGGTATCCTTCATTCTGGAGCTTATCGCTCTATTGAAATGGAACTTTATCTATTAGGCCAGCTCACGCTCAGGGAGTATAAAAGCGCCATGTGGAGGTTATTTTCTTCCTTATTTTTGCCTTCACTCCTTTTGCAATGTCAACCAAACCGCGGTTTGAGACGCGCCCCCCTTCAAACCCCTTCAAGTATGCGCAACAGACAGACTTCTCTGGGCAGCCAATCAGGTGCAAGCATGAAGACGCTTTATATCGTTTTCTTCCAATCAGAGACGCCGAGGGGCGTCGATTATCAGTGTTGTTGCCACAGCGATGATGTTGACGCGTTATATTTGTGCTGTGAGTCAACGGAGTACTTTCACTGGTTGTCGGAGGATTGTGTTGGGGATTAAATAACCGTGAGTCGTCTTCAGGCTCCTCCGCCATGGTGCCATCCAGCTTTTAAAGTAAGTGCTCAACCTTAACGTTGCTGCTTGATTGGAGAACCGTTAAAAAAAGTGAACAGTTAGCTGCAACCAGACTTCATTTACAAAACAGCCGTTTTAATTTCTCTGCAGCTGAGCCACATCAGGACTGGATTGCAGCTGTTAGCCGAGCGTTTCTGCAAATCCGAGGAAATGAATTGAAAAATAATTTTGTTTTAATGCTCCTTTAAGGGCAAAACAGGCCGAGTTTCACAGGTTTAGCGAGCTAACGTTAGCTAACCTTAATGTGTGGTAGCTTTATTTTATCATATGTAACACCTTATTTAGGCTTCTTTTTTGAGTTGGGACGATTGGCTAACGCAGCTAACAAACATACACCTGCTAAAGTGTCGGGAGAGAGCATAAAGAAAGGTAAACTTTAACAGAACCGCCTTCATCTTCATGCTCCAGTCAACGTTTTATTTATAGTTTGACCGTCGCAGATTACACGATAAACATGCAGCTGTAAAGTGGGCCGGACCAGTCGAAATTATCAAAAGGGTTGTTATGATATCTGATTTTTACTACTCATTATTCTGGCCAAAAGAAGTCGCAATACCTGTAATATTGCTGTATTTTTATAACCGCGATTTCTGAGAGAGAGATTTCACGTGTTTCACAGATTTTAGCCCAAAAAGTCAATTACAACAATTTAAAAACAACCAACCACTTTTTGGCAGACGATCACTTTACTGACCGTGGGTCTCAGGTGAGCACCTGTGGCTGCGACCAGAACACGTGCGCTGATTAGAGGTGTCATCAAGGTTTGGTTGGGTCACAGAAGATTTTCAGATTTCAAAGTGAAAGTTTGGGAATATGTATAAAAAAACAAGCTTACTGTGCAGGTTTCTTTTGGACAGCGTTTGATACTCACCTTCCTTCAGTCTAGAGGAGGTGGGGCGCAGACATCCAGGTGAATAAAAAGGAAGTGAAACTAGTTTTCTTTAAAAAGGTAAAGTCAAATTAATATTTTGATATTATTCCACTAACATTTTACTTAAATACAATTCAGCTTGCATTATTTTTGTTATTTGTGATTGGTTTCAAATTGTGGAGGCATGAGCTCTTT
>VOQJ01011001.1:2435-15441 GCA_015052665.1 Apistogramma diplotaenia
GAGAGATAAATATATAGTAGAAATATATATATATATATATATATATATATATATATATATATATATATATATAAAACACATTTTAAAACAAATGTGTTGTCATTTGTCTATAAAACTTCACACCTTAAGTCTGATCCTGGGAACTGACTTTGCTATGTTTAGAATAAATGGAAGCGATTCCTTTATCTGGTGAGCCAGGAATCATTAAACATGAACAGAACAGTGCACATACAGTATTATTACATAATAATATATAAAATCAGTGTCTTGGACTGTGTGTGTGTGTGTGTGTGTGTGTTGCTGTGAGGGACTCACCAAAGCACTTGCTCTGGTTGGTTGCCCTGTCCATGAAGACCTTAGAGGAGATGACAGTGCCAAAGGGCAGAAACATTTGCATGAGTTCATTGTCTCCAAACTCCTGTGGCAGGTGGTAGATGAACAGGTTACAGCCTTCTGGACCTGGATGCAGAAAGAGAGACAGACAGAGAGAGAAAAAGAGAAGCAGCAGTCAATTTTTGTCTTAACATGCAAAAACAAACTGAAAGCTCTTTGCCTTGATTTGCTGATTCTTGGTAGATACAGACAACACAGTCTGAATTAGTGTTTACACCTGGGTATGAGGTACTGAATCTAGATTCACAATCATAACCTCTGATGATGCATGCATGCATTTATATCTGAAAGTCTGCCTTCTTTCAGTCGCAGACCAGTGGTGGTTGCACAGGTCTGTAGTTAAAGTGAACAGCTTCCTTTGCTCCTCTGAACATGCCTGGCTGTATCTTACCAAAACACTCGAGAATGAGAATTTTTCACTCATTTTCTCCATATACTGTCAGTATGTTCCATCAGCACTATTACAACAGCTGGTATTTTATTAGACATTATTACTTGTGAAAAAAACATGGGCCCATGCTAATATTTTAAGCTAAATAATATGCGATGGGACCTGCTTACAGTAATACTGCTGTCTCAAACACTCCACTCTATTTATGCTTTAAACACAACGAGTCCTGTGTTAAAGGAATATTCTTTTCTCTCTGTTACATTAGTATGTATTTAAAACAAGTGAGTACAGTGTCAAAGCAAGACTGGTCCCTCGTGCTCGTCTCCTTGTTTATCCATTACAGGCTATGAGATATGTGAAGTGTAAAAGCAATAATGTTCTCTCACCCTCACCTTCTCTCTGCTGTTGCTGCTGCTGGATGACCTGTGGTGGTTGGGGCAGTGTTTGGCCAATGGGAGTCAGCGTAGTGGCTGGGTAGATCGCTGCAAACAGTGAAGCGGTAGAAGGAGAAAGGAGGGAATGTGGGAGAGACGAGTGCAAAAACAGGGATCCCACAGAGAATGATGTCAAGGATGCTTAAGGTCGATCACACAAGCGTAACACATGTAATCAAAGGCTCTCTGATGTTTTGTTCTAAGGCACTGTCCTACACTATCTGAATGCATACCACCTCACACTGCTCATACACTAAATACCCTGCAGTTATTGCCTCATAGCCGCTACTCATTTAGTGTTTACAAGTGAGTACAAAACCTCGGAATAACAGAACGGTAAACAAAGCAATGCTGTGTCTCACCTGTGTACTGCTGTACACCAGTAAAGGCTTGCTGGAGGGTGTCAGCAGCAGTGGGGCTCTGGGTGGAGTAGGGCGGCAGGCCGTTGGTGTACACGGTCTCCACGGCAGGGTGTCCGTTGGGCTGATGAGGGATGCCCGTGAATCCGTTGACAATGGGTGTGACGATGCTGGGTACGGCGGAGGTGGTGATGTTGGCTGGTGGAGAACTGAGGCCTGCTGGGGGGGGAAAAGGTTCGCTGTTGAGCACTTTATCGCAATCTGTGCAAAACACCACAACAGTTGCAATGCATTCAGACATATAGCAGCAGACATTTCTTCTCATTACGCACAGAGAAAAACAGTTGCACACAAACACACATTAAACGCACGAAGCTCGTGACCACAAGCTACACTGTGTCTTCTCCCTAATGCAAGGACACGGGTGTGACGTGAATTTGTCACATATCTGCCGTTTGTCATGACACATCCTGCAGGATAGCTGGGGAGTCAACCTGTGAAAAATGAGCCTGTCTGTAGTGTTTGTGCGATACCCTGCTGGCTCATACTGCTCAAGATGATGAAACCACTATGCAACTTCTGAGGGGGGAAAAAAATAAAAAGAAGAAATAGATCTGGACTAGATAGAAGCAGATTACAGGGGGAGATGTGCTTGAATGAGCAGGTAGCAAATACACAAAGATGTTTCCTGCTTTTACACATCATAAACAAGAAGACAAAAGAACAACAGTTGGCAGTTTGACAAATGGGTGGGTCGTAACATATATGGCACATGCCTGAAAGGCAGCTGCAGAAGGGTTCATGAGTGGAATCAAAATTGGATGCTCCGTGTTCTCTGTCATTCAATGCATTTTAAAAAGGACCCTCCTTTAGAAAGTGCTTCCAATTATGCTGGGGACGTCAAAGTACCCATTCTGAGCAGAATCTCACTTTGTGATGGTCTCTCTAAAAGGGCTTCTCTGTGGCAAAGCATCCAAGCTCATTGAAGTATAGCTCCCCTGAGGACCACCTCTCAATCTAGAAACCCTCGTCCTGATTGGACAGAAAGCCCAGGTTGTCACAGAAACCCTTCAGCATGCCATATTTCCTCGATCTGGGACCTCAATAATGGGACCTCTTATGAGTAGAACAGAAAGGGTACACAATCACAACCAGATCATGCAAAACACAAGCTGAGATTTATGGCAATACAAACATAAAGACGCTGTATGTCACCGGAGCTACCAACACTGTATATCACCACCTGATACCTCCTACTATTGAGTTATATCAGCTACTTTGGATTACTTTTCTTGATTTTATTTTATTTTTCTGTGCCTTTCCTGTCATTCTTCCCCCCTCCTGTTTTATTCTACATCTTCTCTCACTGTCTCAACATTTTAGCCATGAGGAAGCCGGCAGTGGAGGAGGCAGATGCAGTGACCAGGGGAATTGCCCCAGTCCAATGAGAGCGGTTGTCTTTTGCACTGGTTTCCTTTTATTTATTTATTTATTTTTATGATGCCTCCCCACGATTGCTTGTTTCCTGCAGAGCTGTGATGAATTAGACTGCAGCTTCAGCCCATTCTCCTACCAGGACCCAGGAGAGTGCCGCTCCCATTCTGAGGGCTAGAGACAGCTAGTCTGCTCAGGCCACACGCACTCTACTGTACCACCAGATAATGCACCCTCTCCATCATCAGGCAAATTCATTTTCCAAGGCTTAGCCATGGTGTGGGAGCACATGTCTATGTATTTGCAGCAGTTGTGCAGTGATAGCAGGAGTAGCTGCAGAGATTCTAGGTGGTAAGTGTAGGTCCTTTATACACAATTTCATAAGTTCCCGGGTCAGCAGTTAAACATGACATCTATAGAAAAATGAAACCACATGACAAAAGTAGCAGACTGGGGTCACTGAGTCCAGTCAGTTTATCATGTTGGAAATGCCACAGCGGGGAATCGGCATAAGTCTAATAAACACCACATTCACCACAGTAAGTAAAGAGTGGAATATTTAAACACAATAACCGAATGGCACAATAACTGAATTGCATCACAGTAGCTTGGTTATTGGTTTGTTTAGACACAGACTATGTTATGAAATATGGAAAAAGGTAAAAACACTATTAAAACAGCTATTTAAGTGGAGCTTTGTTTCTTTTTTTATATTTATCCTCATTACTGCAATCTTCCAATATCCAACATATGTTTAGTCGAAAAAATATTCTCCTCAGTTCAAAAAGGGTAATATTACTTACTCCCCTGAACTAGAAAATAACAAGATATTTTCCTTTTATACCTCAGTGAACTTACAGTTGTTGCACTGTGGAAAATTGCATTCTTAGCCTGTTTACATGGCATACCCAAGAGTGCTTATATACATGTGGCTGTCTGGATGTGTGGCATGTATCAGCCTGTAATGGCATGTTGTTCTTCACTCTGGCATAGGTGAATACAAAGCTAAAGGACAGCAGATTACATGTAGTTAGCTCTGAATGATCTGTTATTTATGACTTCACAAAGGGATACTATACTACTATACATTATGCATATGAGTAGGTCCAATACATATACTTATGTTGTAGAAGCAAAATGATTCTCATCTTCTTGAAAGCTTCTTTTTAGAGGGGAAAAAAAAACTGTTGATTTGCTCCCTGCTAAGGAAAAGCCTTCACATGCAACAGAGTATTTATTATGCTAATTATATATTCAGATCAACAAGGAATGCTATACCCATACTGGAGAGTGCAGTTTTTACCAGCAGAAGGACTGTCTTTTGCTGGAGCAAGTAATAAGCACTCAAAACAGATGCTTTCATTTAACTGATTTAAAATGCGACGTGTTTAGAATCAAGGAGAAAATGTCTGTCTTCTGTGAATAATATTGTGAAGGGGAGGGCAGTTTTGCATAGTCCAGTTACGATTCTAAGAAGAACTGTGATTTTGAATCCTGCTCTTTAGATAAGAAATAAATAATCATGAAGCTAATCAAGTGTGACACAAAACAAATGTGCTTCCAAATGAATGTGTTTTATTGTTACTCAGTCGAATACAAGTTTTCGTCTGGTGAATATTTCAAAGCACATAAAAAAACAAATTTGCGTCGGTGCGCTAATAGTTTCTGAAATTTCCCCCTTTGCTCGTCATCACTACTGATGATCTCGTTAATGGTTATGAGAATGCCTTTGTATGCTGATGACACAACTCTGATCAGCCATGAAACAGCAACACTTGAATGGCAGAGAGCCCAAACAAATAACCAAATAAATACGCAGGTAAAAATAAAATAAATAAAGAAAAGCAAAAAGTAAAAAGTGTTGGCCATTACAGACATTTTAAGTGGGTCGATCATTTACAACAGAGGACACTGAAGGCTCATACTGTAGTGATTTGTCAAAGATCAGATTTTAAGGTCCTAAATCAAAATTGCTTTTTTCTATTTTATTTTAAATAACTTACAAAATATAAATAATTCTGCATTAAATAAGACTTAAGAATAGTGATTGAGAAAATAAACAAATGAAACCAAGTGAGAAGCAGAGTTGTTTCGGCATACAGCTAACTTCTTTTTACACCTAGAGGAGTCAACCTCTGCTGGCCCCTGGGAAGAATGCAAGTTTAAGGAGTCTCCACATCAGCTTCACTGTTCAGATCTTGGGGCTACTTTAGTTTTGTTAAATTCGGTACAAGGGAATGAATTACATTTCAGCAGAATAAGACAAAAGACCCAAAAAGAACGGAACACCAAACACATCGAAGGTGAGGACGAGGTAAAAAGGTAAATTTCAAAAGACAAAAAACTAGATGTAGTTACCACAAGTTTTGCAGAAAGAAAAATGCATGGAACACTAGGCACAGAGATGAACTGGAACAAGAGGGAAAGGCAGTACAGAGATACAATGGTGGGTTAGACAATCACACTCCTGGAAAACACATGAGGACAAGAGGTAAAGATCTATGAAATAAGACACGTGCTGTTAAAATAAAAACAGGAAATAATAGATAAATGAGAAATCAGGAAATATTCAAAAGCAGACTGGGATGAAACACATAATACACCTGAGGAAAAGCATGCTTCTAGCATCTGTTGGAAACAAACAGCTGACTGTAAAAGTTCAAACACCTAATCAACATTATCATGGGGATAACCGACTGAACATGATTAGCTAAGCCACAGTCTGCAAAGCACATATCTGTAGTGCCTTGGAGGGTGCTTGACTTAGTACTCACTTCAGCTTGATAAAATTCATAAAAAAGAAAACAACTACTGGAAGGATCCCTCAACCATATGTTATATGCAACGCACCACGTTCCTAATCTATTTCCGAAACTCATTTGCACTCTCTCCTTCTAGGCTCAGCAGCACCTTCTTGCACAAAATCTTCCTCCAAACTGCTATTCAAATATGAAACAAGTTCCCCCAGTACTGAGTTGGACAGATAACAGAGAGAGGCCTCCAAGCCTTTAAGGAAGATATACACAGGCACATCCAGATCACCCAATTTATTTCCCTGCCACAGCACAATGAGCAATGTGAGCAGCCAGAAAAAGTAATTCAACCTCTAAATGTATAATCTTATAATATGCATTCTTAATTTACTCCATTTTATACTAAAAATGATTACAAAATATTTGTGATTTTATGTGAAACTTGAACAATCAATCATCACTTTAAAAAAAAGAACAGTTTCTACACTGCTAAGCCTCTACTTTTCTCTGCTCTACTTCTAAGGCTAATATGCATGCAATGCACTGACTAAAGCAATGTGCCTGACTTTCAGATCCCTGAGCAGAACAGCTGGGCAGCTTGTGAAGCTCCACTGCTCGTGCACACCGGTGCTGCTCGCACAGATCAAATCTGGTCAAGGCGAGAACGGTGGCTGTGGCCTCTGAGCAAACTTGAAGGCGACAAAAAAATGGGCTACCTTTTGCTCACTTCTAATTTTGAAAAATGCCACGATTCTGATGCAAGAGGCATGACTTACATTTAAAGGCCTGAGGGGGAGCTTTTGCATCTGAGGGACAATGGCAATTTGTTCGTCAGACAGGGTGCCGAGGGGCTAAAGTATCGACTCGAACAATAAGTCCCAATTTTTTTTTCTCCACCTTGATACCTTTGCCCTTCAACATAAAATTAATAGAGAAACTATACTGGAAAGACATATTTAAAGTCTTAACAAAAGAGTGAAAGAACTGCAGACTAAGAAAGGTTGAAATCTCGAGGTCACACCATCACTCCTTCCAGCTGTTTCGTTTGGCTCTAGAGACTAGCAATGGCAACCAATTGGATGTGATGTGCTACTATAATCATTAAGTTAGATGATGCTTTGTTCTAAATACATATCTGAATGTTTGTGTTAGGATTAGTCCTTACAAATGAGTCCTTACAAATAATGTGTCAATACAACCGTGCCATTTAGAAATGCCATATCAAACAGCTCATTAGTTTCCCGGTGCTCGTCACTATGGAAGCGTTACCCATACATGGTGTAACCATGTTTGAATCCAGCAGTTCTGTTCTGGCACATTCAGGCTGGCTGTAAGTGTATGGGGGCTGTCTCGTGCTGCGGAGCATCTGCACTATACTTTGTGTAATATGCACTTGTGCATGCACATCTTCACTGTAGAGCAGCGCCATGCAACAGAACATTAGAGTGACTTTGATTACACACTTCTCACATCCTAACAAAGCATTCTTGACACTGTGTGTTCCTCACCACATATACCCAGCGGGATTCACATCTCTCTCCAATCCTCCTTCCTCTCCTCCCTCACCCTCTTTATCTCTCTCCCTCCTCCTCCTCCTCTTAATCCAGCGTTTCCTCTCTCTCCCTTGTTTTGTTTAACTTTTATTTCTTCTGCAGCACTCAGGGAGCGGCACCTGGTGAACATTATTTTCAAAAAGCATCATCATGCATCATTGTAAGGATACATGCTCTAATCAGCTGAACCATCTGGCAAACGGCTTATGCACCATCAAGCTTAAATGCTTTGCATCTGTTGATCAAATGGATGTCTCATTGTTTTCAGGGTAACACCCTTAACCTCGGAGCCTCTTTGTACTTCAGTCTTCCGTCAAACAAGATTTGGTGTGTTGCTGAGGTTATGCGGACCATTTAAATAAAAGACTAGTGTCACATTTTCACCCCAGGATCAGGAGGGGTTTCCATCTATTAAGCCATTATTGGTGCTTTATGTTAATGCAGAGCAGTATGTGTTACTCAGAAAGGCAGCAGTGTGGCTATCAATAGGTAATAGCTCTCATTTCAGAAGGAAGGGCGACATTAACCTTTCTACCTTTTATGCTTTTGTACACAACTGCCAAATGTCAGAATTTTATTAAGCTGATGAGACATCTTAATGCATAAATTAAACCTCTGTTGAAGCAGAGAAGCACTGTGCTCCCAGACCCAAAAAACAGATTCTGATATTACAATGAATAATTCCGCGTACTCGTGGTAGACATCCTACAGTCTCTCAGTAGTGTCAGAGTCTCTTGGCCTACTTATACAGACAGCCTTGCCAGTAACGTTATGTATTCAATGAACTCTAAATAAGTCATAGCCACAAGTGTGAAAAAGGAAAGAGAAAATAGCTGTGTATACCAAAGCAGCAAGTTCGACTACCACTCTTGCAGCTGCTGGCAGCCACACTCAAATTAATGAATGAAGAAAAGGGAAATAAGATATTTTATATTTATCATACTCCTTTGAACCTCATAAAATCGATGATTTCTCTCAGGGATTAAAAATGTATTACATGTGATAATAAAAGTTAATCAGTTAATGCAAGCTCACGAAAAAGGCAGGTTCAACATCGCAGAAATAGCACCGCTTCATACATTCTTGTTCTCGGCATCGCCCAAACAGCCACGGACATATTATTCCTCTACTCTTTGCCCAAGAATTAATATAAACTTTCAATATTAGATCACTAACAAAAGCAAAATCAGCATTATTTCCTTTGGAGCTACTCGCTGATTTTCATTCTGAGAAACTGAAGAGCAAAAGAGAACCGCGCAAACAATACAGTTAAGACGAGACAAAGCCCTCTCACACAAACACGCATCCTGACTGACACACACACACACACAAACAGATAGAGGGAGAGAGCGCGCGAGAGGGAGGGGGAGGGAGCGAGAAAAGTCCCTTGCATTTCAGTTGCACCATCTTTCATCAGCACTATTGTGTTGCAAAATACAGGTATGCATGCTGAACACAACGATGTGGATTCAAGTACTGTCAGAGCCACGCGCGTCAAAATATGAGTTTCTCAGCAACACTTAGCCCCATGTTTAATCACTGTCTCAGATTGATTACGGCCACCCCAAAAGTGCACACACTGCACGGAAAACATCACTGTGCATTTTTGACAAATGGGTCTCCTCTCTAGATATATTAGCTGAAGTTGAAAATTATACTTTACACATACAGCGCATATGCCCACTGCCATGTTCCATTCTTTCACCTTTTGTATATGTATATAAATTGATTTTAAAGCGCAAATTTATGATTTAAGAAGGGTTTCTAGCATTTAATTTGCTCACATATTAATTCGACCGACTGTTGATTGTGTTACACTGGATGATAGAGGATTTGTACATTTAAAAAAAAAAAAAAAACATTCCCCGACATAAACTGCAGTTCAGCAAGATTTTGATAAAGTACAGCAATTTCTGCAGAAACGGGATTCTTATGATGCCTATAAAGAAAATCTAAAACAGGCCTTGCTGTGCTGATGATGCTCACACTGACTGGTTTACCAAAGACATCACCTTAAAAACTCAATACTGCAGTGTTGGCAAAGTAGATGAGGGGAGCACAACAAAGACTTTGCTACTGTATTATTTATTTTGGCTCATGCTTTTGTTGAGCGGAGAATCTTGAAGTTTTCTCTGTCTCAAGAAAAAAAATGAAACACTGCTGAATAAGCAAATGTTAAGCAGTGGGTAGGTATTTCAAAGTCATTCTCTTTCCTCTGTAATGTATCTGCATAGGAGGTGTGTTTGTTATGGAAAACAAAACCAGCTGCATGCAGATCATGCACGAGTGGTTCAAAGCACAAGGTCAAAATACTACGTGGAAATTAGTGGCTTATCTGTAAACTTATATATTGATATTTCTTATTCTGCCGCTGCAACACTAACCCCCAAATACTGTTAGCATTCACAAACAACATAAAGATGCAAATCCCCACTGAATGTAGTTTTTCATCTTTTTTTCTCTCCAGTGGAATAATTTTGGATTACCAGAAAGCAGGCGCTCTTTTTTTTCTTTTTTGGCTGTGATGCATTTGCACTTCTCTTTTGTGCACATAAAGACTAACATGTAAATGTACATACAGACATTAAAAGCATAATTTCCCCTCACCGGCCTGGTACAATTAAACAAAACATAAGCAAGAGGAAAGGGAATGAAACCGAGTGCTCACCCAGGGTTTGATGAAACTCACCCGACACCGGGGTCATGGGGGTGGGCGGGAGGCTGTTGATGTTGAGCGCCCCCATCTGGTGGATCTGTGTGGCAGGAAAAGCCACACTAGGTGTGAGGTAACCTCCGTGGCTTGCTGCCATGATGGCTGCCTGCTGCTGCATGAGCTAAAGAAGAGTGACACGGAGAGATGGGTAGAGGAAAGGATGGTTGGATGGGGTGTGTCAAGACAGAGCAGGAGGGAGAGGGGATGTTAGAAAGGTCAGGGGAGGACAGATGGTAATGAAAAATATAGTAAGTTGCAAAGTAGTCAAAAAAAAAAAGATGGGAGAAGGAGAGCAACAGAGAAACATACCAAGGGTAGAACAGAGGGGAGGGATGTATGTTGAGGTTGATGGATGGATAGTGCATGAAAAGTACAGAGAAAGTAGAGCGGAATAAAAGAAAGAGAAGAAAAAAGAAGCCTGTCAACCTATGTTTAGTGATTCTGTCTCTCCTCCCAGCTGGAAGCCTGTCACCAGCTGCAGAAACGATTTAATAGCTGTCTGTTGGGCTCACACAAATCAAGGCATTGACATGTGCACATTATCTCTGTACTCAGGGAACAGGCAAAGTTTGCAGAGTTGCAATGTTTTCTTTTTTCTCCTTCATACAATTGTCAAACTTCACAATACTCTGTTTGTTGTCGCTATAGAAATACCCCCCCCACCGCAGCCCCATCTCCTTGTACTTGTTTCTAATTTTTGCGATGTATTTGCGATGATTGCTGCTTGCACCCTGACATCCAAATTTTAAGTCTCCCTTGTTCCCAGTAACAAAACAGGAGGCAGAATATATCTGGAACTGGGATATCAGTAAATGACCAAACTCTTGCCACCAAAAAAAGTTACTATTCTTTGCCAAATAATGTTCTTCGGTAAGTACAGTAGACCTGCACTCTGCTTGCAAATGCCACTAAATCCAGACTCTGAGACTTTAGAGGAATATTTTTAAAGCAGGATTAGTGAGCAACTCAGAGTTTCAGAGTGTGTTAGTAATACAGTATACAGTTAGTCGGTTAATAGCAGTCAATTTTCACCCACTGGACAATCCCACAAAGAGATAAAATCAATAGTCTTTCATTCACTCTGCATTTCTGCTTAGCATGAAGTGAGAAGTGAGTGCTGAAGCTGTTTTCCATCAAATGCAGCCTGCAGAGTGTTTATTCATATGCACAGGAAATGCTCACATGCATCGCTGCATTGAACTGCACCCACGCCATCACTCACCTGTACTCACAACATGCATGAGAGACTATTTGAGACTACCACATGCTGAATGTGTAAATCAGACGAAAATCCATCTTTGTACAATTACTTGTGCAGTTTGCGAACCTGTGGGTTTATCGAGGGATTCGACAATCTTTTGCAGGCTGCGAGGCGTCGCATCAGACATGCAGAACTGTGTGGTATAGGAATACAAACACAGTTGGACCAACCTCTTGCCCTTGCCTCTGCATGTGTTTAATACTGCATACCTTGTATCTCTTGTGAGAGCCATCGATACCCATGGCCTGAGACTCATATGAGCAGAAATCACACTCCTCTGCTACTAGGACTAATGCTAATGATGACATTGTGAGACAGTGAAGGTATATAATGTCACTCTGCTTGTATTTGCATGTGGACCCTGCAACGGAAAAGCCAATTATTTTCCCTTAGTGCCCCTGTCAGGTAACCTGAAAGCAGCTGTCCTGCTGTAGAATGCCCAGTGCTGGCATCTCATCCATTAACCACATGCCTCGCCATTGCTATCTATTAACGCCTTTTGTCATTTGCATAATTTTATCAACATGACAAATGGGGATCATCCATTCCTTTCCGAATAAGATGAATTGAGGCTTTTCGAGGATGTAGCTGAAAAAGCCTGAAATGGAACAAGAAGCTAAACAAAAGCAATGGCATAGAAACAAACAGGTCTAGAGGTTGTGGGGCTCACTTGCTTTGGAGTGCCCTCCTATTAAGATGTGAAAAAGGTTGGACATCAGGTTGGAAAGTCTTACTGACCTAGTTTTACAGTATCAGTACACTTTTTTTTTGTGTTGTCTGTGGCTATGATCACTGCTTTGAGTACTGGGGACTTTGGGATTATTCTTAAGCTTGCAGCCTGCTGGTGGGTCTTGCAGCCTTATGCAAAGTGCAGGCCTGGAAAATGCAATAATGCAGTAGAAGTAAATAAAAGCATGTCCAGAATACTATATTCTATGTTTAAGATAATGCAATACGTCATGCTATCTGTCAGATTGTCATGGATAGGAACTCTGATATTAATTGATGCTTCAGCAAATAAATTTATACCAGCAAATTGGAAGGCCAAGCATGTGATTATGTCCGAATGCACTGGTTTATTAACTGGCTTTAATAAAAAATAAATAAATAAATAAAATAAAGAACAGAAAAGCGAGTGGTTATGCTGACAGATATATTCAAAATCATTCCACTTTTCATATGTATATGCTTGCCCCCCCCCTCCGTTTCACAAAATTTCAAAGGTATTATATTCAAAAGCCCTCCCTGTTCCTTTATTTATGCACTACCCAGCAGATAGCAAATGTCTCCGGCGGTGAATGAGCACAACTGAGTCTTCATCATTACAGTCCCAACCTTTTCTTCCATTTTTCTTTCCTCTTGGAAAAGGAAAAGAAAAGAGGTGGACAGAAACAAGAGGGACTAAAGAGAAGTGCATGAGATGAAAGGGAGCAAAGAAAGTTGCCCAGGCTCCAGCAGCATTCATTTAGTGTCAGACATCTGCTTTTTTATTGCAACCTGATGGCATTACTCTCCCCTGGTGCTAGCAGGCAATCACCTCTTTATCACATGGCAATTATCTCTGTAGCGCTGCTCTGTGACTCGCTGACTCTCAGCACTGTCACATGTGACCCCTTATAGCCCAACCAGCCAGTGACGAAGAGAGAAGGGAAGGACGGGGGAGGGGGGGAGGGTGAAATAGGTTGAAAAAAAAATAAGTGAGCAAGACAGCCAGC